>LPNX011103081.1:77935-87935 GCA_001517045.1 Pseudotsuga menziesii
GAACATCAATAAACACCTTATAGTTTTGATGAAACTTCCCAATCCAAGTGTTAAAATAAGGTATAGAAGCTTCCATGCTTTTAACAAATATTTCGTCTTGAACGAAGGGTACTTTTTGGTTAAGGTCAAGACAACAAAGTTCAACAATAGACTCTATGAACGTGAAGATACATAGGTAGGTTGATGTATTTGATTAAACATGCCAATCACATACTAGATCATACATGATATTTAATCCAGTGGAACCCTTGCAACCATAAAATCCATAAAGTTCTGCTAAATAGCCTTTGGAGTCCAAAAAACATCACACTACAACAAATAATTACATATCTAACAAAATCGTTGCCTATACTGGGATTTTATTCATCAACAACACATTATGCCGCCTATTCTAGGGTCTAGTTGTTGCCTCTACCCGCAATTTGGGCGCTGGTCCTGCAAAGACAATAATCAGCACCTCACAATTTCAACGAAACTTCATAATCCAAGCCTTAAAATAAGCTAGAGGAGCTTCGCAATCAACATATGCACTCAAGACACTTTATGTATACATGCATGTACTTAAAAATTAGAATTAATACTTGAATTTAGGACATAAATACGAAATGAAAAAATGTTAAATGTTTATTCTTTACTATAAAATTCAAGATCAATTTTTAAATTTACATGATAGATTTAGTTTATATGTCAATAGTTATACAGTTTTCAGTTCTTAGATATGTCATTATATCATGTGTTTATATTTATAATGATATTTTATTTGTATTTATGATTGCAGTGGCTACTATGGATCATAACAATGCGGACATACTGAGGTTTATTGGCCATTTGAGAAAGATTGGTTCGACTTGGAGGGGTGGAGATGAGCTCCGCCGCTCCTTGTCAGATTCATTGTTTTCTATTGTTGATATGATCGCAAGATCGAATGATGCGTTGTATAGCATCGCATATTACAGGGAGAGGAAAATGCAACAATATGCTGATGGGTTGAGTTACAATGAGGTAAAAAATCTGAAAATAACAAAACAAGCCATCTATTCATTGTTTAGACTGCCTAGGACGGATGACATTCCGAAGATCAGCAGGCCACATATTTCTATTGAGTGGTGCACTTTTCCACCCATCAGAGATAATTGGATGGATAGGTGGTACATGGTTTTTGACATTCCCCCTCACAACAATAGGGAAGTACCAATGTACTTCCTCCGAAAATTGTATGCAGAGTTTGTAATGGGGAAACATGTTAACTATTTTGACATGTTGGGCTTCTAGGGAGTTGGTAGGGGAATGCCCCAACACCAACCCCATGCTATGCATAGAGATGCCAATCCACATATACCTGCACCCCATGCCCAGCTACCGAGGGTAGACATCCCTCCTGCACATGACATGGTTGCCCAGACATAGGATGCATTTTTTACTCTAGCTGAGATGGTCTCTCGACACACGACCACTATTGACCAGAGAGCACCCTCTTCCTCAGCTAGTGTACAACCACCAGCTTCTGGTGGTGGAGGGACATCTGTTGGTGGGGATATACTGACATCCCATGTGCCTCAAAGCGAGCCACAAGTCTGCACATCGTGTGGGGGACTCTGTTATGGTCCTGGACCAAGACATGGTACCACTACGATGACTGGTGTTCAGGTAAGGACATTGTTTTAAAACTCTATTATTGTTCAATTTTTAATTGTTCCATACTATATCTAACATATTAAAAGAATCGTAATATATATGCAATATTTACTCTTGCAAGAGATTGATGCCACTCATGGGGGTGGTACTGTACCCAATGTGGTTGTACCTGAGGCCCAAAGAACCACAATTGAGGTAATATTTAACCACTTGTCATTTTGTTATTACATATAATTTTGTTAATGCATGTGTTAGTCTTGATTAATTTATTAAAATGTCTAATATTTACAATTTTTGAAGTTGCAGGAACCCCACTTAGGATGTGATGTTGGAGACATTGATATCAACGACATAGTCCAAGGTGGAATTTACGACTACTTGAAGAATGTAAGTACATGGGTTATGATTGAATCTTGTTCGAATTATTTAAATTTATTACTATACAATCCTTTATAGATCGCTAATGTAAATATAATTTTTAAACTTGCAAATGCTAGAGGCATCAGAACAGGGGCAAGAAATTGATGGTAGCGATCACTCCCATGGTGGAGATATTTCCCAGGAAGGGGTAAGTATATTACAACATGTTATTTTTTCAGTACATATTATTCCATCCATTCAAACTCATGTCTAACTATGGTAACACTTTATGAATGCATACGTCATCGCAAATCCCTGCACCACCTCTTTGGTTTGGATCTCCCTATAGTCCAAACATAGATAAGGGAGTTTTTTACACCAGACGACGTCCCTCTTCCTTGAACAGAGCGGGTGTGCATGAGGATCAACCTACTCATCCCACGGTAATGTACACACTTCCAATGGAAGTTGTTGGTTAGCTATGTATTCACTTCACAAGTGGTTTTTCTTAATGTTATTTTCGCATGTTTAAAGCATTAGGATGTAGAGTCATCTGTGCCATACCTTAGTGGTATTGTTGATGCTGCTGTCAATGCCGCATCTACAATAGGGATAAGTCATAGTGAGGTACATCTACTTGAATATTTGTAATTGGACATTTCATTTGTATTGTTTCTGGACATGCATGATGCCTAACTATTTAATCATTTGGTGAATGTAGCCACACCCTGGTCCATTAGTGCATGCAACTGATGTTGATTTTCAACCTACGGCTCCTCTTACTACTGAAGAGCACCAGCCTCATCTCCTAGAAATGGTTTTTTCGGTGAGATGTTCATTTTTTACATAATTGATTAGTACTTTCTCATTCATGTACATGTTGATAATTCTTGAGATAATTGAGATATTTTTTTTATTCGCAGAGGAGCATGGAAATGAGGCTCGCTGCAAGGACGAGCATAGCAGAGGAACCTACACCCTCGACACCATAGGCACCTATACCCCCGATGGATGCAGTGAGTATTTGTTTTATTTACAATTGAGTCATATTTTAAATTTTCAAACTTTGTTATTGATGGACAATACTAGTTTAGTTACCTAATCAAGAAATATTGTCACTGATTTGCAGTCGCCAGAGATGCACAGTGGTCGTAGACAAAGCCGAAGAGCATCAGGGTCCGAGAAAAACAAGAGAAAGTTAGAATTTTGATGTGTTACTCCAGGACAAATATGTATTTTTATGTATAATCCGTAGTTAGAGTATAGGGGCGCAGTCCAGGACAGATGTACTTTTGTTTGCACATGTACATCAAATATGTTTTTGATACATGTACATTGACAGGCCATAGATCTAGGCCTTATATTTTTGTATTATAACTTTCATGGTATAAAAAATATTTCATATCAAGGCTCTTGAGATATTCATGGTTCATTCTTTTAAGTGTGATTATACATGTGTGGAAAAGAATGTTTCTATGTGTAATGTTCCCAATTTTTTATATATTTTACGATTGTATGGAGATATCAGTTATAAATTTGAGAACAATGCACAATTACAATAAATTACGTAATGAAAAAAATGTACATTTTAATTGTTTTTTACCACGATCCAATTGCATATACAACGTTATATTAACAATGTCAAATTGTATTCAAAAAGATGGAACATAGGTCTAATACACATTTAAGCACCCAGCATAGCTAAGCAACTGATCCAACTTGGTGTAATACAAAAGCACCTTACCCACATAACAACCTAACAAACGTTTAAAGGATGCACGAAGTTGACACACTTAAATGATGCACCAGTGTGGTCTACATAAATAAAATTTATTTTTTGGCATGATGTCTTTCATCTAACGAATACATGGGATACACATCAAACCTAAAAGTATCCGAGTATTATAAGGTTGATTCAAAGTAATGGTTATGACTATATACTGCACATTATGTATGACCTGCACATTATTTTATCATTTTGTTAATGTACATGGAATTTGATGAATGGCCTCGAGTAACAACTTTGAAAGAGATGAAATTTATGTGTGATTAATGTACATGGCATTTTCGAAGCATTCGTAGTGTGAAGATATATATATTTTGTAATAATGGTGTAATAGAATGGCCACTTGTTTCTAAACATAAACATGTTCCATTACATGGTTACTGACGTAATGGCATTGTCTCCTCCTGCATTTCATCATACAAACTCTCACATCTCGTATATGAGGGGAAGATCTACAATCACCTTCAAGCTGACCTTTATGTGCAAAAAATTCACATTCACTTACTGAGCAAAACCCTAGTTTCCAAAATTGACAAAAAAAATGAACCCTTGTCCATGGACCTAGAGTAGAGAGCCACTCTAGAACTATCACAATGTACTGAATCCAATGGAGATGATGGTTCATCGATCCGAACAACAGTCATCAATCTATGGAACGTTGAATCCCAGCTCCCACAGGCTTTTAGGGACACCCGTTGAATCCCTAACCGGGGCATAGAGTGGAAACCGTGCATCAAAAAGGGCTTTCAGTGGGTCATGCAAGTGTGTTTAGGCAGGTTCCATGTGGGAATGCTAGCCACATGTTCATGGTCAAGGAATTTGCAAAGCCGACCCATATGTGTAGAAATTGGACATTCACTTACTGAGCAAAACCCTAGTTTCCAAAATTGACCAAAATAATGGTCTCTTCTCCATGGAAGCAGATTACAGGGCCACCCTAGCACTATCTCGATGTCCAAAATCCAACGGAGCTGACGGTTTGTCGATCCAAGCAACGATCATGATTCTATGACACGTTGAATCCCACCTCCTCCAGACATTCAGGGACACCTATTGAATCCCTACACGGGGCATAGAATGGAAACTATGCATCAAAAAGGAATTTCGATCATTTTTGCAAGCTTTTTTAGGCATGTATTATGTGGGAACGCTAGCCACACCTTCACGGTCGAGTAATATGTGAATTTGACCCCTATGTGCAAAAATTTCACATTCACTTACTGAGCAAAACCCTAGTTTCGAAAATTGACCAAAATAATGGTCTCTTATCCATGGAACCATATTAGAGGGACACCCTAGCACTAGTTCGATGTCCTAAATCCAACGTAGCTGATGGTTCGTCGATCTAAGCAACGGTCATGATTCTGTGGCACGTTGAATCCCACCTCCTACAGCCTTTTAGGGACACTTGTTGAATCCCTACCCGGGGCATAGAATGGAAACCATGCATAAAAAAGGGATTCCGGTGGGTCATGAAAGCATGTTTAGGCACGTGTTATGTGGGAATGCTAGCCACACCTTCACGGTTGAGTAATATGCGAATTTGACCCCCATGTGCAAAAATTTCACATTCACTTACTGAACAAAACCCTAGTTTCCAAAATTGACCAAAATAATGGTCTCTTCTCCATGGAACTAGATTAGAGGGCCACCCTAGCACTATCCTGATGTCCTAAATCCAATGGAGCTAACGGTTCGTTGATCCGAGCAACGGTCATGATTCTGTGGCATGTTGAATCCCACCTCCTACAGGCTTTCAGGGACACCTGTTGAATCCCTACCCGAGGCATAGAATGGAAACCGTGCATAAAAAATGGCTTCTAGTGGGTCGTGCAAGCGTGTTTAGGCATGTGTTATGTGGGAATGCTAGCCACACCTTCATGGTTGATCAATATGCGAATTTGACCCCCATGTGCAAAAATTTCACATTCACTTACTGAGCAAAACCCTAGTTTCCAAAATTGACCAAAATAATGGTCTCTTCTCCATGGAAATAGATTAGAGGGCCACCCTAGCACTATCCCGATGTCCTGATTCCAACAAAGTTGACGGTTCGTCTATCTGAGCAACGGTCATGATTCTGTGGCACGTTGAATCCTACCTCCTACACGCTTTCACGGACACCTGTTGAATCCCTACCCGGGGCATAGAATGGAAACAGTGCATGAAAAAACTATTATATTTAAAGGTTTCAATGATCTCAGTACATGCACACTAAATTCAACTTCGTGAATCAACATGATTTGAAGCATAAGTCCACCGGATTTGAAAATTTTGAGTTGGACATTAGATTGATTCTAAATTGAGTTATGACAGTAAGATAAGATTAGGGTTAGGATTAGGGCTTCCTAGGTAGGGTTATGGTTATGAGCCATGCATGTTAAACAATAAACCCTAGTTAGGGATATGGTTTTCCAAGTTTGGCCTTCGTTGGCATGAAATGCATTGTCCATCTTTGGCCGAAATCTCTTATTATCTTTTATTATCTTTTAAGTAGAAATTAAACTTTTAAATAAATAAAAAATGAGATGAAATTCCAACACTACTATGCACTACCCCTTTGGCAATGGACATGTGGGTATAAGAGGTGAGTTGTCAAGAAGGAAATTATACAAGCCTTAAAGCATAAGTTTATCATTTCAGCATCTTGTTTCCATCATCCTAGTTGTATATATCGGCTGAAAACATTGACAATATTACCTACTTGAAAAATTAGGGTTTTAGTACTATAAGAGAGCCTACAAAGAACTTTGATAGGTATGCCCTACAGAGGTACATGTATGTATTCTAATGTTATGTATATCATGTGAATGAGATATTGAAATGTTCATATGATTGATATATATGGTTTATTGATCATACGTAAAATTTGGCATGTTCATTAACTTGACATACAAGAGAATTTTTGGCATATTTATAAACAACATTATGGAAAATTTCGCATATCAAGAACAAAAAATTGACATATTCATAAGAAACATACATGGGAAAATTAAAATTATGATACATACTTTATCATGCTAGATCCCACCTAATATCATACAACCAAGGCCTCCAGATCATCTCTTATAATGATGATCTCCATTAGTCTCTTGTGCTATGTATCTGGTAAGAAGTAGCGTACAAGAGCACAAAATTGACATATTCATAAGAAACATACATGGGAAAATTAAAATTATGATACATACCTCATCATGCTAGATCCCACCTAATATCATACAACCAAGGCCTCTGGATCATCTCTTATAATGATGGTCTCCATTAGTCTCTCGTGCTATGTATCTGGTAAGAAGTAGCGTACAAGAACACAAAATTGACATATGCATAAGAAACATACATCGGAAAATTAAAATTATGATACATACCTCATCATGCTAGATCCCACCTAATATCATACAACCAAGGCCTCCGGATCATCTCTTATAATGATGGTCTCCATTAGTCTCTCGTGCTATGTATCCGATAAGAAGTAGCGTACAAGAACACAATATTGACATATTCATAAGAAACATACATGGGAAAATTACAATTATGATACATACCTCATCATGCTAGATCCCACCTATTATCATAGAACCAAGGCCTCCGGATCATCTCTTATAATGATGGTCTCCATTAGTCTCTCGTGCTCTGTATCCGGTAAGAAGTAGCGTACCTTCGATGAATTCCGACTATGCATTGTTCGTACCTGGAGGTTTGTACCAATGATTAAGTTAGTAAAGTGATACACACTTGCACTTGGTTTGTAGTCCCTATAAACATATCCACCCTTCTTTCTTGCATTGTTGTCATGTGTAAGATATTCACCTTTAACAACCATAGACCCGATGGGGAAGTGGTCGTTTTCATCATCAGTGATGGACATAATGAGGGTTATCTTTCCCTCTATACAACGTGCCAACCAGTAATCACCACCCCATTCACTATCTTTCGAGGCAACCACTGCGTATATGTGTCATGCATATTATGATTGTAGGTATATGATCAAATATTTTTTGTGTGATACAAGTTCATTAATGTGAGTTTCAAGACTACGTAAATTTTACAAAAAAATGTTAAGGAAATGCATCATACCAGGTTGTACAAGGTTTGATACATGATCAAAATCTATAGAAATAGACGATTGGTCTTCTTCCAACGGAGTTAACTCAACAATTGCACGCTGATCAAGTGGAAGTGATATGCGATCCCATCCATCAACCCAATCCAATGCTTCACACACATCCCAGTCACCATCACAACAAGGCGGGCAAAAACAAGCAATTTTTCTAGTCCAAATTTCAAATACTGGGTTATCAGAGCTTCGAACCAAATGAAAGCCATGAGTCCCAGGAATGGCCTTGCATTCCCATGCATGTGAACGATCTATGTCTACCACCTCCCAAAAAATTCTCTCCACATGTCTCTCTCTTGTGGATTCTACTCGCATAGCTGATTCCTCTCCCATTATTGGCGTGCACCACCTGACTATAGATTGAGCATTTCGAATAGTAGATATTGTAGATAATTTCAATTCCTCTCTTCGTAGGGCTATTTTGACACATGCTCCAGCTCCATCATGCTCTTCTTTACCATGCCTAGTCTCAAAATAGTTCCACATATGTGGAACTTGTAGTTTTTATGCAATGAACACAACCATTGAAATATGCGTGCATTTTTTAACTGACCAGCACATCCATCAGACCAAATCCAATGTCGATCCATCTGTATGTTCCTACCCTTCAAATGATTATAGAACATGATGAAACAATGACGTACATAGTGGAATTCATGGCACCTATCATCACTTATGTAGAAGTGATATTCCTTTAGAATTTCTCTTTGCTCTTCACTGCTATTTGGGCCATGCCTATATGTGATATGCACCATAAAGGCCCAAAAATCTGTCTGGGCGGTTGTGTCAAGATGTTCTCTTCTAATAGAATACCTACGGAGGGTTTTTACATTCAAATTAACTAGTTTAGATGTAGGCTTGAGAAAACGAAGGACCCTAGTGTTCTTATTTACAATTGCTTGTGACAACACACAAGCCGCATTGCGGTCCTTTGACCGTGTGTTCTTACCAATTTTACCAAAGGCATCTACTAAGCTTTTAACTATATGAGAACTTGGTCCAAAAGGCTTTATCATCTTTATCCCTAACAATTTCCTAACATTATTCATGCCCCTATATTTTAACAATGATAAAAATAATCTACATTTATCTCCATCACATTTAGAAACAAAATATTTATTTAGTATCTGTTGAGTTTGATAAGCAATACTATGTTTAGATAGCGTACCTTCAATGGAATTGAGGAGTCCTTCATCAACTTGTATACGCTTCAAAGTTCTTCGACGTGTGCTTTCTAATGGAGGTAAGGGGGTTGGATTTCTATCATCTAGTGCATCAACAATACGCTCTAGTGTTTCAGTAGCAACTTGTTGTCCTTCATTCTCTTCCTGGTAGTTGGATGGTGGAAGTCCAACATCCTCATCGATGGTCCGGTTAATATTTTCTTCTTCAACAGTAGGCTCCATGTCCAACGCCTCTTCAACAGTAGGCTCCATGTACAACGCCTCTTCATGAGCTTCGTCTTGAGATGGTAACTTATCCTCTATAATTGGATTTGGATTTGTTTCCAAAGAAAGCCTCTAATTCATCATGTCTATTCTTTTCTTTTCTCTCTCTTCTTCGTTGACTTCTTGAGGTCTCTTCTTCCTTGCTGATTTTCTTCCTCAGTTACATACATTCCCCATCACCACAATGATCAATGTCAATATAGTTTTTTTTTTGTTGCTCCTCAATTACAAGCTTTGAAACCTTTAACTTGCTTTATAACAATTGATCCTTCAAGGTGCTTCAATCTTCCTTCTCAATTGTTCATATTTCCCATCAAAACAATAATGAATGGGAAAATTTACCTTTGGCTCTCTTGAATAATAAGCAAATGAAAGTTAAATCATAAATTGTTCCTCAAGCTGATTTTCTTGTACAATTGTGTATATCCACCATCACCATGAAATGACATTGAAGCTTGATATCTTATTTTGTGTTCTCCTCAACCATGAAAGATATCCTCAATGTTGCACCTGCATAACAAAAATAATTATGGAGAATGTGTAAATTGTGAGTATTTTCACAGGCGGGCTCGTGCTCCTGAAAAAAAACGTGCGGTAATGGGATAAATTCATAAAAACAGAGTGAAGTTGCTCTTAGACAAAAACAATTCACTGTTT
>LPNX011103081.1:90435-96859 GCA_001517045.1 Pseudotsuga menziesii
ATGATTGATGATCAATGATCATGGTGATGATGAGGATGAGGATGGTGATGATGATGGATGACCGATGATCATGGTGATGATGAGGATGAGGATGGTGATGATGATCGATGATCAATGATCATGGTGATAATGAGGATGGGGATGGTGATGATGATCGATGACCAATGATCATGGTGATGATGGTGGTGATGATGATGAAGATGATGGTGAGGATTTTGATGGTGATGATGATGATGAAGGTGATGATGATGAGGAGGAGGAGGATGATGATGATGATGGTGGTGGTGGTGGTGGTGATGATGGTGATGATGATGATGATGAAGATGTTTATGATGATGATGAGGATGAGGATGAGGATGAGGATGAGGATGGTGATGATGGTGGTGATGATGATGATGATGAAGATGTTTATGATGATGATGACTAGGAGGATGAGGATGGTGATGATGGTGATGATGATGGCGATGATGATGATGATGATGATGACTATGATGTTGATGATGAGGAGGAGGAGGAGGAGGATGTTGATGATGATGATGATGACGACGATGGTGATGATGATGCTCATGATGTTGATGGTGATGATGATGATGAAGATGAGGAGGAGGAGGAGGAGGAGGAGGAGGATGACGATGATGTTGATGATGATGATGATGATGACGCTGATGATGATGATGTTCATGATGTTGATAGCGATGATGATCATCATGTTGATGATGATGATGAAGGTAATGATGATGATGACAATGATGATGATGATTAGGATGATGAGGATGATGATGATGATGATGATGACAACACTGGTGATGATGATGTTGATGGTGATGTTGATGATCATGTTAATGATGTTGATAATGATGTTGATGTTGATGATGATGATGATCATGATCATGATGATCATGGCGATGTTGATGATGATGATCAATGATCAATGATCATGGTGATGACGAGGATGAGGATGGTGATGATGATGATGATGAAGGTGATGATGATGATGATGATGATGTCGATGATGGTGATGATGATGTTCATGATGTTGATGGTGATGATGATGATCATGTTGATGACGATGAGGAGGAGGAGGAGGAGGAGGAGGATGATGATGGTGATGATGATGTTGATCATGATGATGACAATGGTGACGATGATGTTCATGATGATGACAACGGTGACGATGATGTTCATGATGATGATGATGATGATGATGAGGAAGGTGATGCTGATGATGAGGATGAGGGTGGTGATGATGATCGATGATCAATGATCATGGTGATGATGAGGATGAGGATGGTGATGATGATTGATGATTAATGATCATGGTGATGATGAGGATGAGGATGGTGATGATGATGATGATGAAGGTGATGATGATGATGAGGATGATGATGATGACGATGATGATGTTGATGTTGATGATGATGATGATGATGATGAGGATGGTGATGATGATGATGATGAAGGTGATGATGATGAGGATGATGATGATGATGATGATGATGGTGATGATGATGACGATGATGGTGATGATGATGTTCATGATGTTGATGGTTATGATGATGATCATGTTGATGAGGAGGAGGAGGAGGAGGAGGAGGAGGAGGAGGGATGATGATGATGAAGATGATGATGATGATGACGATGGTGATGTTGATCATGACAATGACGATGGTGACGATGATGTTCATGATAATGATGAGGAGGAGGAGGAAGGTGATGCTGATGATGAGGATGAGGATGGTGATGATGATCAATGATCAATGATCATGGTGATGATGAGGATGAGGATGGTGATGATGATCGATGACCAATGAACATGGTGATGATGAGGATGAGGATGGTGATGATGATGATGATGAAGGTGATGATGAGGATGAGGATGATGATGATGATGATGATGATGATGATGATGATGATGTTGATGTTGATGATGATGACGATGATGGTTATGAAGATGTTGATGGTGATGATGATGATCATGTTGATGATGATGGTGATGAGGAGGAGGATGATGATGATGATGATGATGATGATGATGATGGTGATGATGATGTTGATCATGATGACGATGATGGTGACGATGATGTTCATGATGATGATGATGAGGAGGAGGAGGAAGGTGATGTTGATGATGAGGATGAGGATGGTGTTGATGATCGATGATCAATGATCATGGTGATGATGATGATGAGGATGGTGATGATGATCGATGATCAATGATCATGGTGATGGTGATGATGATCGATGACCAATGATCATGGTGATGATGAGAATGAACGATGACCAATGATCATGGTGATGATGAGGATGAGGATGGTGATGATGATGATGATGAAGGTGATGATGAAGGTGATGATGATGATGATGATGACGATGGTTTTGATGATAATGATGAAAATGATGTTAACTACAACGCACACGCATTTATATTTTATAAATCGCACACGCATTTGGATTCACTAAATCGCGCAAGCGTTTGGCTTTACTAAAGTGCACTCGTGTATTGGTTAAATTCAAAAAATGTTTCCCACCAAATGACAAGGTCGATCCTCCACCCATGCTTTCATGGAATTCCTATGCCTATGTGTTTGCTTTGTACTTTGCTTCGGATTCAACATGCCTATGCCTTGGAGTATGATAAACCATGGCTAATTCAGCATTATATCCAAATTTCCAATATGCTCGTGTTTAGCAGTTCATCTGATTATGCTGCAAACCTCCATTTTTTATGAGATTTTAGAAACAGATATGGTTTTTTTTGTAGATTCTAAATATGTAAATTTTAACAAGAATACATATTTTTTTCTTATTTATCTTCTGTCATCACTCCTCAACTCAAGAAACACACCGTTAGTGTTTTGTCCATATCTCTTTCATTTCTCAACCATTTAAAAACAAATTGTATGGTGCACTAAATAACACTAACCTCTACATGCTATAAAAAACCCACTTCCAAATAATTGCATTAAGACATTCAAATGTTGCACCCACAATTGACGTACCATTTTCAAGGTTTGATCTTTCAGATAATTAAAAAAAAAATTAAAAAAATTATTTTTATTATTGGAAAAATAGTCATGCACTAGTCCTATATGTTCTCTATATGTATATCGGTTTTCGTAAGTTTATTCCATCATTTAGACACTCAGACGTTGCACCCACAAAAACATATGCCTTATAATTTGTCCCAAAAATTAAAAGTGCCCGTTAAAAAATATCTAGCTTTATATAGTTAACAACATTTTCAATAGAAAAAAAATTATATATTTGGAAAGGTCATTCAATTCCCTACATTTCTTGTTTTTAACTGATCGCAAGATTCATTGTGTAAGTGTCTCAAAATATCCATGCAAGTTGATGGATGTCTATTTTTTCCGTTTTGTATTGCATCTAACGCACCAACAGAGACCCTCAACTTCTAGCACATACCCAAAAAACATTGATATTGTGCAATATGGCATGGATTTCTAATTATAATACCTCTCTTTATTTATCTTTGTATAAAATATTTATTAATATTACAATGCCTTAATATCACAATCCAATGTCACTTGATGTTTCAACAAAAAATAATTCAAGAAGGAAAAATTACATAGCACATAGTGTTAGAGCGTTATTAGGCCCACCATCTAAAACACGCTACAATCCCTATGAACCATGCTACAAGCCATCTGAACCATGTGAACCATTGAGTAATCTCCTTAAAAAACAAGTTTTTTCTCGGTCCCCATATGTTTCTTAAAACATGCTACAAGCCATCTAAACCATTGAGTATTCTCTTTAAAAAATATCGATTGGTCCCTATGGTTTACTGAAACATTCCACAAGCCCTCTAAGCCATTTGAACCATTGGGTATTAGCCTAAAAAACAAGTCTTGCATGGTCCCTATGGGTTTACTAAAAGCAATACATGGGTTTCTTGAATGCATGCTTTTGAGTGGGATTCTTGTGGTCTATACACTTGGACACAAATATAGCCTAATGCCAACTTCTTGAAGCGCCATCGATAAGTATAAAAGAATACATTTAATTAGATATAGGCACCTCCTCAATTGAGTACCTTGATGATGTAGGATTAAACAATGAATGTTTAAGGATTTTATAATCCCACTCACATCAAAAACTATTTTTGATCATTTTTTATTTCAAATTTCAATCAAGATCTCAATTCCCCAAACGTGTCCCTTCCTTTCCTTGGAGATTAGGAAGCAAGTCTAGATTGGCTTAAGGACCACTAAATATTAAGTCATAACATCTTAATGTCTTGATTATATTTAAAATATATATAAATAACATCCCCAACACACACATATGACTCTTATTATGAATAACAAAAATGAGAGTATAGTTTGAATAAAATGGCATAAATTTAAAAACAAAATTATAAAGAAATTATTAATTTAAAAAAAAAATAATATAATCATTTTTATTTAATGAAAAGTTGTTGGTTATACAATTTGGATCTAATAAGGAAAATTGTTGAGATGATCCAATTTGGATCTAATAAAGCAAGTTGTTGAGATGATACAATTTGGATGCAATATAGCTATGTGATGTCTTTTTTGTAACTCATGAAACTTAATTAAATCGTAATAAAATATTTTATTTAAACTTAAAATTAATAATTACCTAATTGGTGTTTATATCTTAGAATTTGGGGTGGATTGCCATCTATGATTTTCCTAGATTGAAGAAGGATGGGACAAGTGAACTATTTAAATTGATTTTATGGGTGTAGTTCAAAATTCTAAATAAACAATTATAAGAAAAAAGAAATATAAAAAATAATTGGTGGCTTATGGATAGATAACTCTTAACCCTTCCATGGATAACATGTAATGACAGACAACCCATTTAACTAAAGAATCTAACAAGTAGTTGAAGCATACACAATCCATTTAACTATTAAAGAATGTAACAAGTAATTGAGGCATAGATAAAAAGGGTATACAACTAAGCATGGAGAAGAAGTAACAAATAACTTGTGACCTGTTTACAACATGAGTTGAGTTGTTCATCAACTTGAGTTAAGTGGTTGTCCTAATGATAAAGATATAAAATATACATGATACAATTTAAAGTTATAAATTATTCTTAATTAAGTCTAAACATCTGGTGGAAGAAATATGTCATAAATAAAACATAAGAATATATATATATATGACGGGAAAGTGTATCTTTATGATGTCTTCCCGTCATTAAGCCTAATATCAATATATAATATTAAACATGATATGAATATATATATATATTACATTTATATAAGAATGGCATAAAGATATATCTCATGTTACATGTAAAACTAAACTTCCAGTTATTGGATATGCATGCAGGTTACGAGATATGCATGTTACAAGCAATTTTTTTTTTAAATTACCTTTTCCCACTGTCTTTCTATATAACTCCAATAGATATTCTGCATTCAGTACCATATGGATTGCTCTACCACGGCGAGACACGGTATTTCGGGTTTTATGATAATCATTGCAGTCGTTGCTTAGTATTCCTTGCCATTTCATGGAGCTTCATGCGCACCAGCGAAGCAAAGGCCGAATCGAAGACACCTGCCGCTGATCCGTTCACGAACACCGATCATAAGGGTAGATCTCATACACAGAGATTCTCCTATCTCTCCGTTACTGGAAGCCCAGAACCTTACAATGGTTGAACGGCTGCGTGGAGCTGTGGAACGCAGTCACAGCAGGCTGAGCAGGCTGCAATTACATTACAATTTCCAAAATGGTGAGAGTTATAATTACAGTCCTGTTAATTATGTAGAAGGTGAATATTTTATGCAGATGGCGATAGGATCTCCGGTTCCATTAAATCTGCATTTCATCCTCGACACGGCCAGCGACTTGATGTGGACGCAGTGCGAACCTTGTGATACATTTAGCTTTCTTTCCTGCAAACCACAGAATGATCCAATGTTTGATCCCTTCCAATCTTCTTCTTACAATAATGTTTCTTGCTCTAACCATTTTTGTTCAGCCCTAACCATTAATGGGGCATGCAGTTCACTGAAAAATTGCGAATACATATATTCTCATGGAAGTGGTTTAACCTCCGGAGTCTTAGCTGAGGAGACCTTCAGCCTTGGGACAGTAGGTACATCCTTTCCTAACCTTACTTTCGGCTGTGGTAGTTCTCAATACGGTGATTTCCTAAACTCGTCCGGTATAATCGGTCTGGGAAGAGGGCCACTCTCTCTGGTTTCCCAGATTGGACCCTCCATTGGCAACATCTTCTCCTATTGTTTGGGATCCATATATAATGCCTCACAAACCAGCCCTTTGTTCTTAGGTAGGTCTGCAACCGTCGGCTGGTTTTAGTGTGACCCCTCTCATTCAAAACAATATGTATCAAACTTTCTACTATCTGGGCCTCGATGGAATTAGCGTAGCGGGCGAACGAGTCCCTATTCCCA
>LPNX011103081.1:103587-141926 GCA_001517045.1 Pseudotsuga menziesii
CCATTTGTCTCATTTGAAAGACAAAAGAGTTTCCTATTTAAGTAGAGAGGCTGGGGGGGTTTAAAGGAGAAAAAAGGAGTTTTGGGGAAAAATAAAATGGGAAAAAAATGAAGCGCACGGAGGACTAATCCGATCCAGGTATTGTCTTGCTCAACGGGTGAATTCATGCTGCAACCTGCTGACTAGTAACTAAGTGTAAGTTATTTTATCATTTTGGATTTCGATTTCATTATGGAAATGCCTTAAATTGTCTTTTTGCGATACAACCCAACACTTTTATTTTTTCCAATCTTGTCTTGGATCTAATGCTTGATTAGCTAACATCGTTGATAGAACTTTATTTTTTTTTCTATGTTTTGTAAGATTTGATCTAGATCTATGATAAAATTAAAGTCTTCCTCTCTGTCTTATATATATCTGCAAATTGTGGAAAAACGTGGGTAGATTTACTTCTTCTACTCGGATCTAATTGACTCTATGTAAGAGATTTACACCGATGATCTATGGAAGGTAAAACTCAATTGGAAACAACGTTATCTTGATTTGTGTTTCTGGTATCTAAAGATCTGAACTGATACTCTACAGTTTCCCTTATGTCTGAAATCGTAGAATATATGAATCTAAAATTGTGAATCGAGCAATCGCTACCATTCTATTTGCATCACTTCAAAACATCCTCTATTATAACAAATGATGCCCTAGATAAGACCACTCTGTCTCTCATGCAGTCTTGTTCAGAATTTTCTTTATTTCTATAGACTTCGTACTAACATAATGACTATAATGCGTGGACTCTCCAAACTATCTTCTATTTGAGATTCAGAGCACTCACCTAAATCGAATTAATTATCTGAGAGAAGAGTTGCCTTGTTGTTTGAATCAATCGATTTCATTCCATAATTTGATTTAAAATGAAATCTGAGTCATGGGATGTTTTTTTCTCATACATTGCTCTCTGGTTACCCTCTATTACTAGTCAAGATCTCATGGAGTACTATAGCTAGGCGCAATCACCAATAGCATTATGTGGGTATTTTAGCATGCATTATTCCATAGGTGGGCATTTTAGCATGCATTCTTCCACAGGTGGGCATTTTAGCATGCATTCTTCTATAGGCTAGGCATATAGGATGTATATCACGACTGGACAGTTTTCTTTATTTATGTATCCAAGGATGACATCTCCCAAATTTATGTTGAAATTCAACATTTTCTCCCTTAAAAAACTACAGCATGTATATATTAGAGTTACTTAAAACAATACCATTGGACTCTAGTGTATCGATCAGTATACATTACTCTTTTATAACATTTGCTCACTGCAATCACAAGTTGCAACACTGGACACATTCCTCTTTTAGTGTAAAACATAATATTCATAGGAACAGAGTACATATGACTCAATCTGGGAATTCAATTCTTCTTGTCAAAATTATTCCTTATTCATTAAGATCTAAGAATCTATCCCTCTTCACTATGAAGACAATTGCATATTGTAATGTTCTACAAACAATATATATCAAGATCGCATTCTTGGAGCAGCGATTTCACACACACATAAACATCTATAATTATCTTCACATTGGATTAAACAGTCATATTCTAGAGGTCCAAAAGGAACAGAGATAACTCTCCCCAACAGAGGATTTCTTCTTTTTCACATGCGTGTGTTAAGATTCGCAAACCTGTTGATATCTAAAGAATCACCCTTATCCACAGAACAAGAATCAAACGTATTTAATCTATTCAATAACGCACCTATACATACATCTCCACTCAAAACTACTCAGAAAACCTTTCAATTTTGGTGATATCACTTTGATCAAGTATTCCACCTTTAATTTGGACTTGTGTAGTTAACCAACCAATTTATATTATAGTCATTCATGCTTTTAACTATAAGCGTTACTGGTAGGATTAATAATAATAATTATATGTTTTCCTTTTACATGTGTTACCTATAGCTGAAATGTTTGATGTTTCTGAATACCATCGAATGATGGCGAAGAAACACTACTTTTTGTTATAAATTAATATGCATGAATTATTGTTGCTAGGAACTTTAACATTTATATAAATAGTATTGCCGTGGAATCATTGTTACGCTATCAATCTGTTTCTAGCTATCATGTAATATATGAGTTATAAATAGTTAAATACATCCCTAAGTTTGGGTTTAAGTTAAACTAACATAGTCTTGTTGTTCAAATAGTTAGTAGCTACATTTTGAAATCTTAAAATGCCCTATGTTATATTCATACGCCTTGTGGTATTAAGAAATAAATATTTGTATAAAGTATGTCTTGGTTATAAAGCATCTATCATTATGGATTCATTTACTTGTGCTTTTTTCTTATGGACAAACTTATGAATCCTAGAAGTTAATTTCTTTTACCTGTGATTTGAATTAAAAACATTCATTGACCTTGAACTTTTGCAAGTGAATAATGTATCTGGATATGGGTATGTAGTTGCCTACGATTTTCCTTGTTGTTGCAGATTTGTAAATTGGATTTTTTTCATATGCCTCGGTTTCATTACAATTCTAGATCAAGCATATCCATGTCATTGAATAGTTTTTGTACATTAAGAATGTACCAGAATGAAAACCTTACAAAGAAGGAACATAGTAATTGGCGAGCATTCTCGATGGAAGAGATTGGCACTGGATGTGCTACAAAATTGTAAATATTCCCTTGATAAAATAATATAAACAAGCTTTGGTGGACGTAGCCTCATGGATGGGGTGAACCATATATATGATATCTCTCTTTTTCTTCTATGTTTTTATGTTTGCATATACTCATTTTTCATGATGGTAATTGATGTATGGATCATGGGGGATTCACTAGTAAGGCAATATTATATCACGTCCATTCATATTGGGGGTTTGAATACTCCTAAAATCCTCAAAATATATTGCTTTGTATTAAGGGGTCAAGGGGTTTTTTAATTTAACTTAGTGATATAAATATTGGGGGTTATTTTATTTGGGTGGTCCGAGGAACAACATTCAAATCATGAGATATATATATATATATATATATATATATATATGAAAACATTTATAATACAATATTTAATTTCAAATAATTTTTATGTAATATTATCATTATGCTTATGATTTTTTTTTGTTAAATAGTTTTTAAATGAAAATATTCATATCATTATGTTAATCATACTATAATATTATTGATTGAAATCTTAATTCCAATTGAAATCTTATTCCATAAATCCATCTTAAAAATACCAAAGAATTTGATTATATCATTGGATCATATACATAAAAAATTAAGGATTTTTGTCTTAGTTTCATATAGAAACCTCTTCCCAATTAAATAAAATTATAGATACTCCAAAATAGAATACTTATTGACACAAGAAAAATAAATAACCTCTTGGATAACCAATATTATATTTATATGGGAGTGTCATTTAATTTATTTTAAGAATTTAATTCGGAAATGAAGAGAATCTGCTCTGATTTTCAACTAATTTTGATCTTCTATAGATATACAAATGAGACTCATTTGTTGTGGAAGAATCTGTGTTCACTAAACTTCAAATACTTTAAGCATAAGAAGATATCTGCACATAATTTATCCAAACAATAAGAGTGTTACTTTACCATATTTTACTATGAATGTATTAAAAATCGCATACAAATAACTTTTTAAAAAAAGAATATAAAACATTTACTAAGATTATTAAAAATATTTTATGGAGTTTAATTGATTTAGGTTATAGAAAACATGAGCACTCTATGGCTATAATTGTAGGTACATGATGTAAAATTAGTAGATTAGCACGTTTTGGTGTGAAACATGTGAAATTCTCATCTTTTCTAAGCATTGCACTAACTATTGGATTATAAGTATTTTACATTCTTTGTTACATTGATCTCTTGATTGGGTTTACTTTTACATGTTTTTAATTCCCCGTTACTATTTCATTGGATCTTCCACTATCCAACGCTACAAATGAATCAGTTTCCCTTGCAATCATGTTGGGATCATTACTAGCATTATACAATATTTTATTTATCATCTTGTTTGCTTATACTAAGATGCGTTAGGGATCTTGGTGTTACAACTTTACAATAAGATATAAAGGGGGCGTTAAAAATGGGTTGATAAAATGGATACCTACAATATCTGGTAAAACTAGGGGTTTTCTTAATTGGAAAGGTATATTGTGAGGGGGCTTCAACAATACAATTTTAGGAGGTATTTTTCAATATTTAGTGAAATTAGGGATATTCTTTAATATCCTACGAACAAACGTGCTATGTAACAAGTTCACTCAGTGAACCCCCCGTGGTATGGATAATGTTCATTTTTTTATGATGGTAATTGATGTATAGATAATGTACATTAAATGTTTATGATACCTTATCTTTACTCGTACAATAGTCTATGAAAAACACTCGCAAGCATACAATTAAAGGTATATATTTCTTGGAGGAAATCCATTTGGATAGTTAATTGATTTAAAACCTTTTGCTTAACATTTAGATTTCAGTATCTTGATTTCTAGGTAAGTAATTAACAATTATGTGATTTCACACTCTCGAGAGACTAACATTGTTGACTTGTTGGTTATAGTAAAAGCGAAATTTTACCCCTATTTTCTCAAAAATTTTATGGAGGAATTCCGGGTAGGTTACACATTTTAAAAGAAATCTACTAAAGGTAGAAAGGTATAGACAAATCAAATCTCTTGAAGTGTTAACCCCTTTTTAAAGTGTGAATGTTGAAGAAATGTTTTAATGTATCTAATTAGTGTAGTTTTATATATATGTCTTTGTAAATGTTTAAAATAGTAAACATGTTATTTTTTATAAAAAAATTTATTTAAAAAAAATGACACATGTCAACTCCAAGATGAGCACTAAAGGAGTTACACATCCCCCATTGACTATACAATGCACCTCTTCAAAGCATTAAGGGTAATTTAGAATGGAACAAACCTATGGAAAAATTCAAACATGCAGAGAACATATTTTATGGTAGAATTCTTACCAATTTAGTTAGATTTAACTTAAATTTACAATATACACTTAAAAATGTTTTTTTCCTACATGATTAACTTACTCCTGAAATGAATTGTGAGACATTATATATATATATATATAAGAATAACTTTACATATCTCTCATATAGAGTTTCTGGTTCAATCATACACATTTCTAAATAGAAAATCATCCTTCCATACTTGGTCTACACTGGGTAGGATTTCCAAAAAAGTGCAATATCCTTCCTAACTGAGCTAACTTCTATCATGAACTGTAATCTATAAACCTCTAGTAATGAAAATAAACAAAAGGAAATACCGTAATCACCACCAATTTCAAGCAAGATCCTATCTGCAAACATCATCGTCTTTGTTGAAGCCTTCAGCATGCTTGTCAGTATCCACATCTTTATGGTCTTTCGCTTCAAGGTCCTTCTCCAGCTTCTTTCCTTGGCTCCGATTGGTATCACTAGCATTACTTGACTGGGGGGGTGTATAAAATTTCAAACCCAACTTATTGGAAATTATATCCACCTTTCAATGCATCAGGTAACAATCCCTGTGGTGCTCCTTCCAAGCCTGCACTGGTTCCTGGTCCCCCTGTCTTTTTCTCTCTCCTTCTAGGGCCACAAGGGTCATATGGATTTTCATGACCCAGTAAACCATCATCATCCACTCATAGAAAAATTCCCTCCCCACAGTGGTACCTGGGTCCAACACCCATTCTTTGAATTCCTCTCAAATCTCCTCCATGGGAATTGTCTGAACCTCTTCCCATAATTCCTTCTCTATTGTATCAATCTCATCATGGACCACTGTTGGAATGCAGTCTCGAAAAAAAGTAGAAACAGTCCTGGACTGGGATTGAGCACGTGTTATTCTCCCTCCCATTCCCTTCACATAGCTACCAGCTACCCTTCTCCCCCCTGGCCCTTGGTCACTGATGGCGGTGCAACTTCTGCACTTCCTTTCTTCCTTAGCACCATATCCACACTGTGAAAAAAAAACCTAAAACTTTCATGCAAAGGAAGCTCTCTTAGTTTAAAAGAAACTGCCTTGATAGAGCTTCGAGGATTTTGGTTTGCAAAGCCTTGTCTTTCACTTTGTATCATAGAAAGAAAAACCATAATTACTATAGTTGGGTAGCTCATTACTCTTCCTTCCCCGTCCTTCCTTCCGATGGCTTCTGCAGTACTATTACTAGTGTTCTCCAAGATTGTAATACTAATTTCCTGAGGTGGGGACTTGATCATATCCTCCCCAAATATCTTAATTTGTTGATCAAAGTACTCTTCCGTATCTTTGGTAGAAGTGGGCAGTTCTTTCTCTATCTTTTCTCTATGGTTATTATGAGTTGTGCGATACATCTATCACGTTCCCATGTTACCAAATGATCTAGACATGCATCACATGTTCAGTCCCTTCTATATGTCTCGTCACCACATAGTCCATACTCTCCAGGTGTCGTCATTGGTCCACCCACTTCTCCCCTTCAAACTCTTGCAACTGTCCTTCTCTGAGGTCTTATCCTCCTCCCACCCCCACATTGGACATAAGGTCGACGAACTTGTTAACCTCCCTCGTGACATGTCCGAATTGCAAATGTTTGGCCATGGTGAGAATACTACCCAATGTTTCCATCCTAATCAACAATCTCCAGTTGGTTGCAACCTTTTCAACTTTCTACCCCATAGATAATTTCCTAGCCATCTAGATGATGATGCGAAAGACTCCTTTGATTGTCACCGACAACCATCCTGCACTGGAAACTAGAATGAGGCCCTGTAGAAGGCCTTCAGGCTCAACTAATTTTTTTGTTTTGAAATCATGGATCCATGACATACTTTTAGGATCGCCCTTGTGGCATCACTGCAAACGCCCCCATATTTTGTTGGGTCAGGATTTCCCCTTGATGCACCATCGAAGTTTAGCTTATAAGATCCTATTAGTGGTGTATACCGAGATTTTGGGATGAATGGTTTGAAAAATGGAGTTTTATTTTGAATCCCATCTAAGTCATTCCTACTAACCCCCCATCCATTTTCTATACAAGCTTCCACCTCCAAGAATTCCTTGTCACTTTCCCCCACTGCTTATTTCAGACCGTCTCAGGATGTTGTGGACTAGCCGCTTCCAAAATTCCTCCTCTGTGGATCTCCTATTCTGAAATATTCTATTGTTCCTCTCTTTCCATAAAACCCATGACAACATCCATCGAAACATAATCCATATCCATCATCGATAACTAAGTCATTATAATCCAAACATAAGATGACAATAATTTTTGTTTTGTAAGTGAGTATTTTTTGTATTTCCTATCACTTCACTAAAAAATAAATTTTGTTGTGTAAGTATTTTTGTATTACCTGTCATTTAACTGAAAAATCATTTTAGTTTTGTAAGTATTTTTGTATTACCTATCATTTAACTAAAAATTTACAAATATAAGATAACTATATATTTATGTATTTATATTTTTAAGTAGTTTTTTTTATTACTGGTAGTTCAACACAAATTTTACAAGCATAGAGTTGAGTTGGGGTTTCTAACATTGTAAACCAAACCAAGCCCAAACCAACTCTGAATGTACTACCTAAGCTAGAATAATAAACCCTACTATGAGCAACTAAACAAAAAGTAAACCAGAAAAGTTTGATTTGATGACATTGAAAGTAAAAATCTTGCATGGAATTTTGCAGTTCATTTGTTCATGAAGATCCTCTTCTTTATGAGCCATATCTCATGTACCATCCACTTAGTTGATATCCACACATTAAGGATGTGCAACATGTCACAATCCTATAAAATCCACAACAACAACAAAATCATTTTGATCTTTTATCCGGGTAACTATTGTAGCATGAAATCATTTATCATTATGTGTAAATAACTTATGTTTTCTTTTTACTAAATTGGACAAGTTATACTTTTTGCAACTTTTACATACGGGAGTCGACGACCCCAACGCCACACCTAAATATGATGTTCCTTTTACTTCTTTATATGCCTATTTTACCATTTGGTTTCACTAGGGGTTGGTTAGCCTAAAGGCTAAAGTTATTCCCTAGTAGTTATGCCCCAACACTAGCAACTAAACCCAGATCCAAAAACTGGCAAGAGTTGAAAATAAAAGGGGCTTGTTGTAGCACAATTCAATGATGAAAAAAAGGTTGGAGACTATGGTGTTAAACACCATAGTCATGATCCCATCTAGACTTTTGCATGAGGTATCATTGATGATATACTATGGTGTGAACCTTATTCTTAGCAGGAGACACAAGGTTATATTCTACTCATAAAGCTATATAATTATGAAAAGGTTATGAAGTTTGTTTTCATGAATGTAAGATATATGACGCCATCGTGATACCACTTACACCTAAAGTTAATGGATATTCGTCGTCCACTTCCATAGAATATGATGCCATCGCGATACCACTGGCACCTAAAGTTGTTGGATATCCAACATATCCTTACAAATAATATGACCTCCAAAACATTGAAAGTTGTTGGATTTTTGACCTCCTATACAATGAAATTTGTCAAATTTTTGACCTCCTATATAGTGATATTTGTTTAATATTCGACAGAAATATAAAAAGAGTAGTTGTTGGATATATAACTGGGCTAAGTCGAAAATTTGACATGTTCATTTTACTGTTGTATATCCGCTGATGTGCAACCGGCGCTGAAAAAAGAAGATGATTATCGGATGGTCGACAGCATGATGTCGAAAATCGGACATCTGTGCCGCCGGATTTTAGATTAAAATATGCTAGTGTGTGTATATATATCTATATATATATATATAGATATAAATATAGATTAAATCAGAATATAATGTTTTCATATCCAATACATAAGTCTTGAGTTCTACTAAGTTGAGTGAGACTACAACTAAGGGTGTTCCCATGAAGATGGGTAACACTTTTTAGCAAGCGAAGGGCACGGATATGGTAAAAAATCAGCTTGATCGAGCTCTTGTGAAGCCATTGATCGAGCTCTTAAAATTTGATTGACGGCTTAACAAAGCGCTCAATCCATCTATTTAAAGACTCTCGATTGAGGGTTTGAATAAACCTTGATCAAGCTATGGAGCTTGATCAGGCATTTTACCAAACCGTCGATTGATTTATAGAGCTCAATAAACAGTTTGTTCCAACAAAAACTTGAAACCAAAACTCCTAGAAAATATCTTAAGGTTATGGTGTTTAGGAGCTTAATCGATCTCTTTAATTGTTATAAAATTAGAAAAACAACATTTGACGGTTTATTTCACCGCAGTTGTTGAACTAAAGATCGAACAAGCAATGCAAGAAAGCTTGAGCGATGATTTGAGATCTTGACCAAGGATGAATTTGTCACCAGCCATTATGCCACCATTGATCCCCTCCTACTAGCATGGCCTCCAGATGACGACATAGGAAATTCAAAACCTTAAAGATCATTTTTTGTAAAAATAAAAAATAAAAGAATGAAATTTTTTGTTTTTTCAATTTTAATGAAAAATCTGTAAAATTATTTGAAAACCCTAATTCAAATTGTTTTTTATTAACTTTAACAATTTTTTTGTAAAATTAGTTAAATTTTTAATTAAAATTTAGTTTTTGTAAATTAAAATTCTTTTATTTTAAAGAAATATTTGTAAAATTAGTTATTTTAATTAGTCATGTTTTGTAATTTTTTATATTTCTAAATTGACAATTCTATTAATGTATTTATCTAATATAATATTATTTACATTAACTACATATTGATTGTGATCTTATTACGTTTTTTTAATTTAATGATTTCTTTAGTGTTGTTTCATTTTATTATTGATATCTTTGTGTATTGTTCAATGGTTGTGGGCCATTTTGATTGGTTAGTTGTGCCCATTTCCATTTCAAGTAGCTTTTGAAATATTAAGCCACCAAATACCATGAATACACTAGCCCTAAATTGTTCAAAAAGCTCAATCCTTCAAAGGCTGGTTTTCTTGAGGGGATGAAGAGAACCTTCTCTAGAAATACCATGTTGGATCTTCTCTTATATTAGCAATATGAATTTCCTACACACCCTCTAAAACAAATGGAAAATGCCTAGGCTTACCACTATTAAATATTTAATGTCAATTGGACTGATTTCCTCATTTTGTTCTATTTTTTGCAGTGTGTGGGTACCAAATATGTAGAACCACTAAATGAGATGAAGTAAAAAGAGAATAATAAGTGAGAAAAGGTGTAACGAACATAAAATAAGATAATAATTAAATAATTAAATAATTTATAGTTAGGTTAATTAATTTATTATGAAAGGAGGCGTCTCCTCATCATCAATTGTCAAAGCCATATTTAAGGCCAAGACATCATTGTAATATTCATCATCTAATATATTATTCATATTTTACTATTAAACATGAAAGTTGGATTCGACTATTAACCAACCAACTGGATGTGGTTGCTCCAAGTGGTATCAAAGTGGATTCGCTCCTTTGTCCTGAGCTCAGTTTCAACTCATCCACTCCCTTTTCACTCCGTTGCTCCTCTCTTGGTTGCACTCCGCTGCTGCCATCCACCAACCTCTACTCCATTCGCACCCATACTCGAGCTTTTTCTTTTGTGACCTACTTCGCACCCTCTCACAGAACCCTCATGGTTGCTCCTCCTTCATTTCACGCCAACATCGCTCCATCCATTGCATCCCCCATTCCCCTCCTCCATGCCCTTCTTCTCCCCACACGCATCTCTCCCAATGCTAATATCCGCCTTCACTTCATCGATCTGCTCATCCCCACCAGCCTGGCTCCCTCGGATTGGGAGGTGCGTGTGGGGAGAAGAAGGACATGGAGGAGGGGAACGGGGATGCAGCGGATGGAGTGATGTCGGCATGAAATGAAGGAGGAGTAGCGTGAGGGTGATGCGAGAGGGCGCGAAGCAAGCCATAAGAGAAAAATCTAGAGTATGCGTGCGAATAGAGTAGAGGTTGGTGGATGGTAGCAGCGGAGTGCAACCGAGAGAGGAGAAGCAGAGTGAAAAGGGAGTGGATGAGCTGAAATTGAGCTCAGGATGAAGGAGCCAATACTCTTTGATACCACTTGGAGCAACCGTATTCGGTTGGACTCTTAGTACAACCGTATCCGGTGTAATATGCCATCATGTATCTAGGTTAAGCTAGCCTGTACCGAGGTATATGGCCCTTGGCCATATTTACACTTTGTGTAAATTTATTTTTAGGGTTTCCCTAAAATATAGGACATTGTCCAAAAAACAAAAGAAAAAAAGTAAACCTTAAAAAAAAGGTAAAGAAAAGAAAGAAAGAAAAGTTAAAAGAAAGAAAAAAGTTAAAAGAAAAAAAAAACAAAAGAACAAAAGAAAGGAAAAAGAAAAGATAAAGTATAACCAACATATGGTTTTGCTTTCCAACTTCAACCAAGGTTTTGCTTTGACTTGAATTATTATAATATATTTATAATAATTCATTTTTTTGTTTTATTATATAAAATAATAAAATAAATATTTTATTATATACTAATTAATTATTATTCCTTATACCTCACCATCTTTAGAAGAAAAAAATTCATACCTCATAACACAAAATAGCTTCGAAGTACACACCTCTGCATACAAGGTCCAAGACGATGGCAGAACTAAAATAACAAATAAAAAAAATGGAGAAGGACATCAAGTCCCTTATCACTAACCAAAAAGGCTTGAAGGAAGAGATGAAAAATAACAATACAGTACTCAAAGACAAGTTTGTTCTGGTACTAGAAAGAAGGATGGATGAAAAATTTGAGATCCTAAATGAAAAACAAAAATACTTGGATGACAAAATGAGTACCATCACTCAAAACATAAATACCTTAACACAGAACTTGAGCACCATGATGCAGAACCATAATACATTAATCAAGGTGTTACAAAGACTTATACCTAAACCGGACCAAGTTAGCAGTCCAAACATGTTAGATGCCTCATTTCATGTTGCCACAAAGGAAACACTCACAAAGAATCAAGAATATTTGCAAAAAGAAATAAAGGTTAACAATACGACGCTTAAACAAGAGATAGAAACAAAAATACTCCCAGATATGGAGGCACGATTAAACAGCAAAATAGAAGCTATCGGTAAGATAGTAGAGAATAAAAAGGTTAAAAATCACCGCCAACAACAAAGCAGTTCAAATATTTCACTTGCATCGTCAAGTAGTTCCAAGCCACCATCAAACCGTAAAGCAAAAGGCAATCAATATCGTCCTTACAAAGTGTACCCACCTAAGGAAAAAATGGAATTGTCGAAATACAATGGAAGTGAAGACCAATGTGTTTCTTGGCTAAACAAGGAAGAAGAATACTTCGACATTTACAATATTCAGTCTGGCGAGGAGAAGGTGAAATATGTGCCAATGCATATGGAAGGGTACGCCTATAATTGGTACTTATGGTGGAAGAGAGACAATTTTCCCTACACCTAGAAGTTGTTCAAAAATTATTTTTTTAATAGGTTTCAAGGAATCAAAGAAGATGAATTTTTCAGTAAACTTACCAGATTACAACAAGTTGGAAGTGTTTAAGAATTCACACATCAGTTGGAATCCTTATCGACACGAGTATTTGGGTTTTCTGACAAGCAAAGACTCGAAACCTTTTTAGGAGGTATTAAACTGTACCTCCAAAAAGAGTTAAAAGTTACATGACATACCTAATGTATAAGTAGCAAGATATAAAGCCAAAGCCACAAAATGCAAATTAGAAGGAATAAGAACAAGAGGTGATAACCATTATCGACAAGAAAAAGAGACACAATGTAGGTACTTTGAAGATACTTGGTCACCAGGCCATCAATGCCACAACCTCAATCATATGCCTATGAAGGGGAAAATAGGTCGAAGTCATCTAATAGTTACTCTGATAATAGAAAAAAGAATAAAAACATATTTCGTCGATGCGGTGATGACTAGAGCCCTGGCCATAAATCTAGGAACAATCAGACAATACATTGCAGAATCATCATTGGAAAGGAAGTGCAAGTCTCTGCACCAGAAACCTTGTCTGATTCTAATACCGACACCGATTCAGAATGAAGGATGACATTAGGAAATACTCAAGCTTTGAGGACAAAGCTCCCTTAAAGGGAGTGGCAATGTAACAAACATAAACCAAGATAATAATTAAATAATTAAATAATTTATAGTTAGGTTAATTAAGTTATTATGAAAGGAGGCTTCTCCTCATCATCAAGTGTCCAAGCCATATTTAAGGCCAAGACATTATTGTAATATTAATCATCTAATATATTATTCATATTTTACTATTAAACATGAAAGTTGGATTCGACTATTAACCAACCAAACAGATACAGTTGCTCCAAAAGGACTACATGTTGTGGATATTGAACATCCCAAGGAGCAGGTGGAAAATTGCAGGGCTTGTTCAATTGAAGTTTACATTCTTTATAGTATTTTCAAATCACTTGGATCCATGGTTGGTTGATTGGCCTCCATTGCTTCATAAATAACTTGAATTGGATATATATGTGCAAACACTAGTTCTCTTTTATTCTAATCACAACTCCTATTTTGCAATCATCATTTTTCCAAGAAATTTCATGATGTGTGTTTTGTGATGGAAGGATGACTAAGAAAATGCAATATCTTATGATTTCCCATGTTGTGCAAATTCTTGTCTCAATTTTAGTCAGCTTCTTACAATTCGACCTTCATTTTTTGGTTAAGTTTAATTTTTGAATGCATTTGAACGAGATTTTTTGACCAAATAGTAATTTTGTTTATAAAGCTTGTGATTATTGGAATAAGGATTTGCTTGACATTCTGTAATGATAACAAAGTAACATTTGAAACCTTTGGAGGTCTCCCTTTTCTCTAGTAAGTGCACCCGTCTTTTCCATGGGGGAAACATACTTAGACCAAGTGGTCCATGAAATTGGAGCTATAAAAACCTTAGAAATGACATCATCTCTTACTTGATGTTTTTTTTGAAAATTTTAGTATTGTTTTATGTTTTTGTTGGTGATTCAGTGTGAGGGACTTACTACAATAAATAATGAAAATGCATGATAAAATGGTAATAACAGAACACAAAAGGAATTTTATTGTTCGTGGGCCACTTTGAGGGGGAAACCTCCTTTAAGCAATCTCAATAAAAATAACTCTTTGATACCTTCATTAGCCTCAACACTTACTTCTATACTAAGTCTAATCTAAAAAACTATTACCCCCCATGAATGTGGGATAATACAATATACACATGAGATGACTTACAAAGCATATGCGTCCAACAACAATATAATCAACAAAGTAAAGAGAAGGGTTAACATGGGTTTTTAACATCCCCTCCCTTTTATAAAATATTTTTACTCAAAACTTTATATCTGGAAATTGTTGTCGAATCTGAAGAAATTGTTCCCGACTAGAATCCTCTGGTTGCATGTCGTGCCACTGAATTAATACCTCTGTGATGGATCGAGAGTGAAGCTAAAGAGTGCTCCTATTGAGGATAGTCATCGGCTTGAAAATGATGGATACTTCATTATCCGGTTCCAGTAATACATTTTGTGCTCTGATGTTAGTTCCATTTATGAAAATTAAGTCACAGTAATATGAGGACCAAGGCACAACTTACAAAATATTCAAGGATCAATTACAGAGAAAAATGGCATGTCTAAAGAGGTTTTAGAATAATCTGTCAAAATGAGGTTTTAGAATAAATTTTGGAGAAAGTCCTGAAAATGACTAAGTGTTGGAAAACTGGCTCAGGTAGCCTTAAGAAAATGCCCGCCACAAATTGTGTGTTGAAGAAAATGCCCGCACCATATGGGGGTCTTGTAGATTGATATTTTTCCTACCTGATCATGTCTTCATACTCTCTTGGAAGTAGCTGGGGAAGAAGTTATGAACATGAAAAAACCATTAGAGGAAATTTGAGGTCTAAAATGGGCCTCCTAAGGAAAATGATAAAATAATAGTTATTAATTTTGGAGGAAGAATGAAAACAACTACTTTTTTTGTTCATATTTTCGACATATTTCCCTGTGTTTTTACTCAAATTCTGAGCGGGAGAGCTCATTGGATACGGAATTTAATTCCGCATCCAATGAGTACCCACACTGCATACTTTTGACGAACCCGGCTACCCTAAAAATAAGAATACCTAAAAAAATGTGATGATGACATCAGCATCACGTTTTTTCTAGTATTTCTTATTTTTGGGGTAGAGGGGTCCGTCAAAAGTATGCAGTGTGGGTACTCGTTGGATGCAGAATTAAATTTTGCATCCAATGAGCTCTTCTGCCTGAAATTTGAGTAAAAACACAAGGAGATATGTCGAAAATACGAACAAAAAAAGTAGTTTTCTTTTAAGTCAAATATGTCAATTCAACCATTATGGTTGACTCATTTATTGAAATTCTATTGGTTCTTGAATTCCAACTCACAAAATTTATTGTTAGCGTGTTTTCTTATAAGGCCCATTTTAGACTCCAAATTTCCTCTAATGAATGTTTTAGGCAGATTGGACCAAACTAAGAAAATTGTCCAAGTGTTGGGAAAAATTGCTCATGTTGCCTTGGGAAAATTTCCGTTGTACCTTATAGGTGTATGATAAAAATGATCTAAAGATATCATCCTATAGCTTGTTGAAGAGGTTATCTCACCATGGTCCCAGTTCTCAAAGAAGATGTTTATGACAAAGATAATGGTCTGTCAAAACAGAGTTTCAGGTTGTTTTGCACTATTCCAGTACTGGCAAAACTACCTCAGTGGCCTCAGGGAAATGCCCTCCCTATCTCATAGGATGATGAGAAAAATAATATGAAAGTTTTAGGCTATAGCTTGTTGATGGGTGCATCTAACCATTGTCTTAGTTATCGTGTGGAGTGTTTATGACAAAGATATAAATCTGCCAAAAGTAAGAAAAACATTATTTTGCATTTTAAGAACACAAGAAAATTGTTAAGCGTTAGATTCGGGAAATTGAAAAGGCATTTTGAAATGCCTACAAGGAGGGGTTTTTTTTATGATAAAATTCATCAGGTAGCATAGTCATGTTCCTTGGTGAATTGAATATCCATCCATACCTTTAGGTTGTCTTATGATGGTCTCATATGCAAAATATCAATCTACCAAAAATAGGAAAAAATAATATTTTGCATAATGAGAACAAAAGAAAATTGACCAAGTGTTAAAAACAGGAGTTTGAGAGGTCAGTTGGAAATGTCCACCAAGGGTTGTCTTTGTGCAAGTAAATTTATCAAATGTCATGGATCCATTCTTTGGTAATTTTTCCATCTACCCTTGACTTCAGGTCTCCATAGAGTGTTTACACATGTGAAATAGGAGTCTGCCAAAATGGGAAGAAATATGTTTTGATGTTCAAAAGAGGTTGAGAAGCTATTTTGAAATGTTTGCCAGAGGTTGTGTGTGTGTCAACAGATTTATCTTGTCATATGGTCTTGTTCATTGTTGAAATGGATATCTAGCCATGCTTGTAGGTTTCCTTATGGTGACCACATGAGGTAGAAATCAATTTGCCAAAGTAGAAGAAAAATTGTTTTTACATGAAGTTAAAAACAATTTTGTCTGTGTTAAATTAAACAATTTGGAAGCCTATTTTCAAATGATCTCCAGATAATGCATGTGTATCAAAAAGTTCAAAAGGTGACATGGATCCGATCATTGTTGAGGTGGCTATCCAGCCATACTTTCAGTTTGCATTATGATGGTCATATATGCAAAAGATGGACCTGCAAAGTTAGTGAAAAATAATAAACTGCAAAGTTTATTAAATAAGAAGCTACAGGAATGTATTTAGAAAAATAAACAAAAATTTAATAAAAAGAATTAAGGCAGATCTTTGAAGAGACACATCTTACTATTGGATAGATGCAATGTTTAGAACAAGTTTTAATTGAGTATTTCATTAAAACAATAAATAACAAATAGAGATTCGAAGAGGTGTCTAAGCATGATGACATGGAAAGGTGTAATTGGAACAAGACATGAAGGACAGAGATGACTAATAACATGCATAATGAAATTGACAAGCATAGAACATCTAGAGAGTCAAATGACACATTTTGTGGTCATTTGAAGATGATTTGGGAAAGACAAAGATGTTGGTGCAAATATGACAAGTAGATGGTGACATGACAATAGACAAGCAAACTTGATGACAGAGATGGCTGTGGGCATGATAACATTGGTAGAAAAAGACATTGAAATTTAGTTCAAGCCTTAGCTCACTGATTCACCCCCCCCCCTCTCAGTGAGAATTGTCTCTAACAGACTGAAGTTTTCATTGATGCAAACAAGTGTTGTGCAATGGCCTTTGATTTACTCACAAGGAGACCTTGATAGTTTGGGCATTGGAACACTAGGTGGCCCAAATGGTCCAATCAGAAAGTTGTCCTTCTACTATGGAAAGCAATTAACACTGTGTCAAAGGCCAATATCTTAGTGGAGCATCGGGTCTATAAAAAAAAATGAATTAGCTAGAGTCACTGTTGACTGGACCCTCTTGTTGCAATTACTCTGGTTTAAATAAAAGGAGGGATTTGCATGGTTTTTAAATTCGTTCCTAAGGTACATGACCCGAAGAATATAACTATTATTTTGAGCCTCAATGTTAGTTTGTATCCCCCAAAAAAGGATGCATGCTTACCTTTTAATATGAATTTACGTCCAGATGATTGTTGCAGAGTATGACTAATCTCTCTAGTTTTGGATATGGTTGATAAAGAAATCCCCAGCTCAATCCACGCTCAATCAATCACCAAGAACCTTTTCACAACTATATCAAATGTGTTAAGTGATACAGCTTGGCATGATCCCGCAAAGGAGTTGTAAACTAGCAATATCAAAGGTAAAATTATATATGCTGACATCGTATAGGTAACTAGGTTGCAGTAGAAAATATAGCTGCAATGAGGTAGTTAGTTTTATGGAAATTACTATTTATCCATGGCGACATCATATATGAACAAGTGTAAACGTCTCTATGCAAAATATAAGGGCACATTGATGACCTAAGGTGGGGGTATAGGCGGCTTCTATCATATACATAAAATATTATACCACACATAGCCAGTCAGACCCAGACCCAAGAAAAAGTATGCAACAACCGGGGAAAAAAATCAAATCTATTTTATTATTATTAAGGGTTGCCATTTCAAGATTTCTCTCTATGATCGGACAGAAGATAGAAGAAATATTTTGTTTTGACGTTTAGTGCCAGCTTCATGCTTGTTGTCTTGAATATGAACTGAGGGAGGGCCGGAATTCACTTCTCACCTAGAACAAGTTTACTCCGTTATGCAAATAGCGAGATATTCTTAGTTAGATGTGGACGAAAATGCACGAGTTAACCCGCACGTAAATAGCCAAGAGCCGTTGAAAGATGCCATTGGTTTGGCGGGTGTGCAAAGATAGCCATATATCGTCGATATAGAGACGAAAGTTCGTCGAAAATTAAAAAATGTCAATATTGCCATGGTTTTTATGCCATGATAAAAAAATTAAGTTTTAATCCATGAATGTTCAAAACGTGAAAATATTTCATGGAAAAATACGCCCAAATGTATTAGTGTGTGGCACCGTATAATTTTTTTGCAATGAACACATCCATTGAAATATGCAAGCATTTTTTAACTGACCAACACATCCATCAGATCAAATCCAGTGTTGATCAATATGTATGTTCCTTCCCTTCAGGTGATCATAGAACATGATGAAGCAATGGTATACATAGTGGAATTCATGACACCTATCATCACTTATGTAGAAGTGATATTCCTTTAGGATTTCTCATTGCTCTTCACTGCTATTTGGGCCATGCCTATGTGTGATGTGGACCATAAAGGAAACTTGATCAAAATGATAATACTGACTTTGAATCTCATTTTGGGGTTGTAGAGTGTAATTATCGGAAAAATCAACCACTGAAAGTATAGTACCATGGGGAAACATATCTCTACAGATTCCAAACTACTCATCCTATCATCATTCCACATGGACATGACAAACATATTGTTGTGTATTTTCAATAAATTCCTTAATGAAGTCACTGACTTGTACCTGGTTTCACAAAATTATCTCGACATAAGTATTGACTGTAAGTATGGATTGAAATATAACTGAAACATAAATTTAGAGATAACTACTAACCTGAGATGTCACGAATTGTATTTTTTTCCTTTCTTTCCCATGGCCTATTTTATAGCTGATGTATTTGAAACTTTTGGTCTCTACAACCATATTCCCAAATTCACTATCACCACTCTCATGAATACATTGGCTCAATAATGTCATTCCACCACAGTTGGAGCATGTTCCATCCATACAAGATTTTGTATAGTATGTTTTTCCTTCAGGCCTATTACACATGATGCTTTGTATGAATTCTATTGATGAAGTCAGTGGTATTTTCATGGAGTAATCCTGCACATGGTCAGTATGAAACACACAATGAATGTACCAAAAAAAAATCATAGTAATATTCATATTCCACATGGTATCTACAACAAAAAGTGTTACGAAGAGTATTTATTTTAACATACCATGGATTACATATCTCAAAAGATCTTTTCCCCAAGTTCAGTTCTCTATGTTCATTCTTAAATTTATCATATAGTTCGATTTTTGTTATATCAAGAAGATGTTTAATATGTTGTTCACCGTCCTTTCAACCCTTACTCAGTTTTAGTGAATCCTTTCGATTTGAAGAAGGCTTTGTGCTATCCTAGCAAAAACTATGCACTAGTCCCTTTACTATATCAATTAGCATCATGCCACAGCCTGGAAACCTACCAATAAAGGTCCAAAAATCTATATGTCCGGTTGTGTCAAGATGTTCTCTTCTATAAGAATAATTACAGATAGATTTTACACTAAAATTAATAAGTTTGGATGTAGGCTTGAGAAAATGAAGGACCCTAGTGTTCTTATTTATGATTGCTTGTGACAAAACAATATGCCGCATTGTGGTATTTTGTACATGTGTTCTTACCAATTTTACTAAATGTGTCTACTAATATTTTAACTATATGAGAGTTTGGTCCATATCTCTTTATCATGTTTATCCCTAACTTTTTTCTAATAATATTCATACCCATAGATTTTAACAATGATAGAAATAATATACATTTATCTCCATCACATTTATAATCAAAATATTTATTAAGTATTTGTTGAGTTTAATAAGCAATACTACGTTTAGATAACGTACCTTCAAGGGAATTGAGGATACTTTCATCAACCAGTATACACTTCATATTTCTTCGGTGTGTACTTGCTAATGGAGGTAAGGGGGTTAGAATTGTACTATGTAGCACATCACCAAGATGCTCTAGTGTTTCAGTAGTAGATTGTTGTCCTTCATTCTCTTCCCAGTAGTTGGATGGTGTTACTATAACATCCCGATCAATGGTCCCAATAACATTTGCTTCTTCAATAATAGGATCTACATGTAATTACTCTCTAATTTCATCACTTGTATAACCACAAGAGGTCATAACATTTTGTACTTCTTCATGAGCTTCATCTTGAGATGGTGACTTATTACCTTGACTTGATGTGGGAATTGAAACATCCCCTAAGGAAAAACTATGATTTACTTCTTGATTAGTGCCATGGAGTGCTTGTTCATCAACTATTGTAGAAATTGAGGTCCCCTATAGTGAATGCTTCCTTTTTTTATTTTCGTGGATTAATAGGATGAACTATGGTATCCTCTATAATTGGAATTTGATCAGTTTCCAAATAAATCCTTTGATTCATCATGTCAATTATTTTCTTTTCTCTCTCTTCTTCAGTGATTTCTTGAGTTCTCTTCTTCCTTGCTGATTTTATTCCTCGATTACATATATTCCCCATCACCACAATGACTAATTCAATATAGATTGTATTTGGTGCTCCTCAATTACAAGCTTGAACAAATGATGAAGATATTCTTTAGTCACTTTTGAATTATAGATTCTTTAAGAGTGATTCAATTTCCTTCTCAATTATGTATATTTCCAATCACAATATTCATGAATGAGAAAATTTGTATTTGGTTCTTGTTGGAGGAGCTAGTCAGTAAGCCGACTCAAACAATAAGCTGACTAAGTCAATCAGCCGACTAATTAGAGATTAGGTCAACCAAATAAGGTCTTGTCGGTTGACTGAACTGACAGGTAGTTATTCGTATCTATTTTGTCAATCATATATATTAGGCTGTTGAGCCAGATAAGAACTTGGTTCAGTTCTCTGTATTGTATGGACCCTTTCACTATAGTATAATCTATTATTCTACCCACGTTCTTGTCTCTTATCTCTAACATATTTGTATGTTTTTAATGTGTATTATTGGTAACCTTATGTGATCTGTGAGATTACAACATTGGTTCCATTTTCGATAGTACATAGCTGAGATGAATACAAGCAGATGATATCAGAACAGGAGATTAAGGATTGGTGGGAGCATATGATAGAAAATTATTTGCAGAATTACACACGGAGAAATAGATTAATGACTGCTCAAGCAAAATAAAGGTTCTTTACTGAAACCCATGAGAAGTTTGTAGAATCGGTACCCTAGCTCTTGAAGAAACTTCTGGATGAAAAATCCGGAAGCGACTAAAGACCAACATCTGCTAGAAAAATTGATTCGAGGAGTAATAACAAACCTGTCGAAGTGGTTTGAAAAGATCACCGATGAATTCTGTGAGGATCAAGCTATAGAAGAAAGAACTTCGGTGGAAACCATTCAGAAGAAATTCTATACAGACCTTACCGATCAATTCCTGTGTTCCTTACTGACTTTGCTATTCAAATTCCTGATAGAGAAAGGAGTGGATCATATCGTCAAACCTCGTCCATCACTACATGAACCACCATCAAACTCTAATTGGATGGAGAAACAGAAGAAGTGGGAGAAACTCATTGAAGAAAGGGAGTGGGAATACTTCCTCAGCAAGTAAACAAAACTATCCAGGATTTCTAAAGATTTGGGTAGGCTATGGGGGGGTAGCTGGTCATATGTTGGGGTAAAGTGAAGAGGATTTTAGTCGATTAAGAGATACCATCACCAGCAATGAAAATTCAACCCAAAAAGGAAATCAAAAGGACAGTGTCACACAAAGGTACGGAATATTTTCAGAAAATAGAGAGAGAGAAGAGGCTAAGAAGAAGAGAAGAAAGAAGAGAAAGAGCTATAACACTGCAAAGAGGAATGAGTACTAGGGTGATAGACCAAGAAAGAAATCTGCCAGATTCAGGTCATGACCGATAAGAAGAAGGCGTGGAGGAAGAGGCATCACCCATGGTAGAAGATTTGTGGATAGAGCAGCAAGAAGCTCTCCAAATAGAAGTTCCCCATGAGGTAAGACCTCTATCTCCAACGAATTCGAGTACCAATATAGAATCCATTGTCGAATAATATTTAAGACTAAGAGCTGGTGAGTTTGGTATATGGAGCCGACTAGACGACGAGATAAACAATGATAGTCATCTACTTATCCGTCGACCAGAAGAAGGAAATTGGGTCATGCTTCAAGCATACCCCTCCAACTGAAGTATCCACTTACTTTACCCGACACATGAAGGAGCACCCCCCTTGCCAAATATAGCTTTGGAGAATACAGAAAAATCGGACCTGTAGACAAACAATTGCAGTTGGACATCGACAGGAGAAGTAGACCCCGACCGACTGCTTGTCAGAGAAGAAATGACAAATAAAACAACTGATGGAAATGAAATTTCCGTCGACAATAATTCTGCACAAAGAAATAAGCAAAACATCCCACTACCCCCACCACTGCCACCTCCTGAAGAAGACAACGACAGTGAATCCGACATGGGTCACGTGTCAGCACATATTCCTCTATATGAGGGCTTGAGGATCCTAGACGACATTGGTTTGTCTATGAGTCAACATGGGAGGCAAACCAAGTAACAGATGAAGATAGACAGATGGCGCAGTTCGTTGGTGCTTTGAGGAAAAGGGCATTAACATGGTATATGACATTTTCTGAAAGAACCCCTCAAGCAACTAAAGCAGAAGTCAAAGCGCAATTTTTGTCGTTCTTTAAAACTCCAGATGCAAAACATCTGGAAGCTAAGAAATTGAAGACAACATCACAAAAACCAAGAGAGTCTGTCCGCAACTACGACAAACATTGGAAAGACCTCCTCAGCCAATTGATTATGTAATTGATGAGAAACTGTTAATCCAGTGGTTTCTTGCAGGTCTATCTCAGAAAATTCATCGGCACATACGTCTGTAGACGTTCAAAACATATGAAGATGCGCTTACTAAATCCCTACAAGTAGAGATGGATGAAGACTTTCCAGCATTCCCCATAGATAATAGACTGGAAGAATAGCTCGCGATCATGCAGAAATATTTAAAAGAGCTAAACGTTAAGAGTCAGGACATCTGGTGCATGAAATGCTCAACGACCAGACATTCAAAAGATAATTGTCGATAGGATAACAACCGACAGGACATTTGATTTGTGCAAACAAAGTGTTTTTGCGACATCTGCCAAGAACATGGAGAACACATGATGAAAGATGGCCCATTTAACATGAAAAATGGTAAAGCAACTTGGTGTGCTATCTATGAAACAAAGAATCACGCCATGGCCAACTGCCACCTAAACCTAAAAAACCAACAAAACTACCAGGCAGTCTACCAGACTAACGTAGTCGCGCAGAATAATGAGCAACGAAACAATGCGCAAAACGATCAGAATAATCAAAGGTACAAAGGTCATCGATATGAGCACTGGTTTGACAACCGACATGGAGGATATGGAGGTCAAGGTTGATTCTCTAGGAATCATGACAATCGACCATGTCAGCCCATCCAATGTTTCACGTGTTACAAAGAAGGACATCGATATGCAAAATGTCCATACAAGGACAGAACTGACTTAAAATTCTATACTAGCTGTGGAGTAGGGGATCACTCATTAGAGGATTTCCCTACTATGCTTGATAAAATAAATAAGAAGAAAAATTTTAATGTCTTGGCGTGCGTGCAAAAACATGATATAATCAATACAAAGAATCTGCATATAGTAACCCGACAAGGGACAAAAATTGAGAATGATAATCCACGAATAAGAAAAATAAAATAAAAGAATGATTATCCTAACCCAACTAAACAAAAACAACTGTATAAAGACGCAACAAACATATTTCAATAATTTTCCCGACAAGAAGAAGTTGATGATGATCGACAAAACATAGTTAAAGAACTAATATGTCTAGTACAAATTGATAAAATGGTGTCTCAATTCATTGACCTCTTGTATAAAATAAAACACAACAACAATACAGAAAAACAAGCAAAAAATATATGCAGTCTAAACCAGAAGGACACAAATGATGCCGACCTTCTTGTTGACCTAGAAATTGAAGGATACCATGTCCGACAAGTTGTGCTCGATTTCAGGTCATAGGTAAATATTATGACTCGAGACACTTGGGAACAATTGGGTAGACCTCGACTATATGAGTCAGGAATATACCTGAAATTATCCGACTAGGGTCTAATTGAACCTATCGGAGTGTGGAGAGATGTCGACACGACCATAAAAGGAATATCGACCAAAGTCGATTTTGAAATTATTGACCCTAGAGAAGGATCCAATTCGTTCCCAGCATTAGTAGGTCGAACTTGGGGAAGAAAAATGAAAGCATCGATATCCTTAGACAAAGAAAGAATAAAACTAAAAGGAAATGGACAAAAGGTCATTGTACCTATTCATCCATCCCAAGGAGAACCTTGGATAGAACCTATTGATGAAGAATTTGACATTCGACAACTATATCAGATACAAAATAATGAAGATTACACAGAACCTAATGTCTATGGTGAACTTTACTTAGGCAACCAAGATTCAATGGGATATAATTTAGACACAGAATTATATGATTGGGAAGTCAAGAACTACGAAACACAAGCAAGAGGTTGCTGGACTATTCAAAAAGTGAAGAAAAAACCAATCCAACAGTGCTTCTTGCTTCCATCATCCCAAAAATATTTGAAAATAAAACGAGGGAATATCCTACCCTAAAACCAACAAATATAAATAGTACACAAATACCAAGGTACAAAGAAAGAGAATCACCAGTCATGCATATAGAACAAGTATCCAGAAACATTAGTGAACATGGCCGACTACAAAGCTTAGTGGAAACTTTTACAGGACAAGCTGCTAGATGGTGGGATACCCATCAATTAAGACTGCAGACATGGACAACAGCTTCAACTTTCTTCATAGAAATATTTGGAGGAAAAAAGTTAACCAATCAATCCCAAATACCTATGTTCATCCAAGGGCAAGATTCAGAGGACCACATAAGGACATGTGAAAAAGAATGGAAAAGACTTGGGTATAAGGATGAACGTACATGGCCACACCTATTTCCATCAATGCTCTCCGACTTACCAAACAAATGGTACAAAATGGAAGAAGCTCGAGGTGAAACATTCCTATGGCATGAACTCAAAGAGAATTTTATCAAAGATTTCAAATTTATACCACAAGATGAGAATTTGGTCGAAACAACAAAACAGATCAAAGCATTTATACAACCGACCAAAAACAAAACCCTAAAATACAACCTACCAACAATAAACTGCAATAATATACAAACCGGGACAATACCACAGTCAACAAGACTACATATGGAAAACAAAAATTCGAAAGGGGAAATATTTAGATAGAAGTCAAACCGTGTCGAAATAACAAAACCAATTCGCACAGTGCTCAAAGTCGAGACAACCGACAAAGAAGATATTGACTGAATGATTGTAGCAGATTTTTATGCCACATTTTCACAGTTTAAAGAAGGCAGCCAACCAATCAACGAAGCCAAAGCACCATAATGGCTAGATGTTAAAGTCAAAACTAAATAATTCGACAGCTCAAGTGATGACCGACCAAAAATGGCTAAAATTGGAGACTACTAGAATGAATAACAAACAATAGAAATAGTGAACTTATTAAAAGAGTTTCAAGATGTATTTTCCTGAGATTGCAAAGATCTCAAAGGTTTATTCCATGAAATAGGTGAAATGAGGATCGACATTAAACCTGATATACGACCTATAAAGAAAATACCATATAAGCTAGCTCATAAATACAAAGAGATAGTCAAGAAGGAGATTGATAACATGCTTGCTGTGGGTATTATCTACTCTATTAACCAATTAGAATGGGAAATTCCAGTGGTTGTTCAACCAAAGAAACATGATCCAACCAAGCTAAGAATTTGTGTCGACTTCAAAGAGCTAAATAAAGTTACATTAACAGACACATTTCCAACTCCTTATGTAGATGAAATATTAAATGAGGTTGCAGGACATGAATGCTACCTGTTTACAGACGGATTCTCAGGTTATAACCAAGTACTAATAGCCAAAGAAGATCAAAAAAAGACAACATTCGTATGTGAATTTGGCTCATTTGCTTACAGGGTTATACCTTTTTTATTAAAGAACGCACCTGGAGTATTTTCCAGAATTGTGGTCAAAACATTTCAAGAATATATTTACAAAACAATGGTAGTATACTTTGATGATTGGAAAATATACTCTATGTTAAAAGATCACTACAAATGGCTAAGGCTTATGTTGGAACAATGCCGACAAATCCAGCTATCTTTGAACATCAAGAAGTGCATATTTCTAACCCCTATAGGGATATTGTTAGGACACATTGTTTGCAAACAAGGCATTAAGGTCGACTTCGCAAAAATAAAAATTATCCTCGACTTAAAACCACCAGTGAACCCAAAACAATTCAGGGTATTACTTGGTCATACAGGATATTACAAAAAATTCATAAGATACTATTCAGATATGACCTACCCACTAGAAGAACTATTAAGAGAAGATAAGGAATTCGACTAAACAGAGGAATGCAACATATCATTTGAAAAACTAAAAAGAAAGCTAGTCGAAGCACCCATCCTAAGGTTTCCAAACTGGTCGACTAAATTCCATGTACACATCGATGCATCAGGCCTAGCAATAGGAGCAATCCTAACTCAACTAGGAGATGATGGAATGGACTACCCTATAGTTTACAGCAGCAGAAATTAAATAAAGATAAAAGAAACTATTCGAGAACAGAAAGAGAAGTATTAGGAATGGTCTTCGTACTACAAAAATATCGACACTACTTCCTCAGAGATAGAATCAGCACAAAAAGTAAAACCTGAAAATAGTAAGATGATCTCCACAACTTCTGTCTCTCTCTCACACACTGAGAGAGCTTCTCCTCTCTCACTCATGTGCCTCAATGAGAGAGTGTGTGTATGATAAATAGAGAGACTGACTCTCTATTTATATTCTTTTGTTCACTTGAAACCCACTCCAACATGTCATCCTCACTTAACAATTACTTACTAGAGCCGACATCTCTAGGAGTGTCTAATAACCCTAGTGCCCCAAAAGTTGTGGGGACTTTGCCTCCTCCAACCAACAAGGAGGTTTATCCTTAACACAATGGTGGGGACTATTTCCACGACTTACAATGACTCACCTAGGGTCAACTTCTCTAGGATATTCTAATAACCCAAGGGCCCCACAACTGTGGGGACTTTAACCCTTGACCAATAGGAGGGTTACCCACAATGACTAGACATGACTTTCTCATTATAGAAACTTCCTGGAATAAACATCGGGGTATGACATGACTCAATTACATTACAATACATCCTGGAATAAAAATTGGGTTACAATAGATAAGAAATACAAGTGAATACATTCTGAAGTTACAATTACATCAACACTCCCTCTTAACTAGGACGGTATTCTCTCGACACAATTTTCATCACGGGTCTTCTTCTCTAGATATTCTTATCATCTGCATCTTCAAGTCTTCTTCGTCTTCAAGTCTTCTTTGTCTTCAATTCATATTCATCTCTGGATCTAGATCGTCACTCGATCTGGATCATCATCACTGGATCTGTATCATCACTCAATCTGGATCATCATCACTAGATATGGATCATCACTTGATCTGGATCATCATCACTAGATCTGGATCATCACTTGATCTGGATCATCATCACTGGATCTGGATCATCACTCGATCTAGATCATCTCTAGAGCATCATCTCTGGATCTGGATCATCTCTCGATCTAGATCATCTCTGTTGGATCATCAATACTGAATCTTCACAGGTTCTATCTCATGATTCTTCTCATCACAGGAAGTTCTACAAAGCCAGCCCTTTTTCATGCTAGATGTAGGCCTAGCCACCATGTAGGTCTTCACCCAGTACTTCTATCTGATCATGTAGGAACTAATCCTACAATCATATCAAAAAGGCATGCCCAGCACTCACATCTGACCATGTGGGAACCAATACCACAACCCTGTTAGAAAGGCCCAACACTCATAGTTGACCATGCGAGGATCCAATCCAACATGCATTTTCAAAAAGGCTCTGCACTTACATCCGACACATGCGATGAACCAATCCAACATGCATGTTCGAAAAGGATCTGCACTTACATCTGACACATGCGAGGAACCAATCCAACATGCATGTTCGGAAGGGCTCTGCACTTACATCTAACACATGTGAGGAACCAATCCAACATGCATGTTCAGAAGGGCGTGCACTCACATATGACCTTGTAGGAATCAAATCCTACACCCTCACCAGAATGGCCCTCGGTCCCAGACTGAGCTACTTGGTGACTGACCAGGTGCCTCCATTCCCAGAATGGCAGTTGCCCTTACATCTATCCTACTCGACAGAATGGCCAACACTCACATCTGACATGGGAGGAACCTAATCCTTTAGCCGTGATAGAATGGTTCAGCCTTTACATCTGACCTACTCATTAGAATGGCTCTCCCAGTCTTGGACTGAGTGTTCCTGGTAACTGACAAGGTACCTCCATTCCCAGAATGGCATTCAGCACTCATATCTGACATGGAAGGAACCAATCCTCTCACCATGACAGAATGGCTCAGCCCTTATATCTGACCTACTCATCAGAATGGCTATGGATCTCAGCACTCATATCTGACATGGGAGGAACCAATCCTCTTACCATGACAGAATGGCTCAGCCCTTATATCTGACCATGGAAGGAACCAATCCTCTGACCATGTCAGAATGGCTATGGGACTCATCACTTTCCCTTGGAGGAAACCTCAATCTGGAGAACACCAAGCTTCTCCCTGAAGTACTCGAACTTCACCCTAGCCAATGGCTTCTTCAACACATCAGCTATTTGTTCCACTGTCGCAACATACTGGAGCTTCACTGCTCCCCTCTGCACCATTTCCCTGATATAGTGACACTTGATCTCGATATGCTTCAACTTGTCATGGAACACTAGATTCTATGACAACTTCATGCAACTCTGGTTGTCACAATGTATACAAGTAGCATCCATCTGGAGATCAAATAAATCAGACAATAGCTTCCACAGCCATACTACCTCACAACTAGTTGCACAAGCTATGACATACTCTGCTTCAGCTGTACTTAGTGCCACACAGGATTGCTTCCTGCTAAACCAAGAGATCACACCTTATCCCATACTGAAGCAACACCTTGAAGTGCTCTTTCTATCGATGGCACTGCCTTCCCAATCTAAATCAACATAACCTTCTAGCTTAATCTTCTGATTTGACTCATACTTGAGCCCATAATCAATTGTACCCCTCAAGTACCTCAGAATATGCTTTGCAGCAATCAAGTGAATATGTCTCGGATCTGTCAAGAACTAGCTCAAGGTGTTCACAACAAAGCAAATTTCTAGTCTTGTGTTCGTCAAATACATCAAGGACCCAATCATCTGACGATACATCGTAGCATCAACCGTCTCTGATGAAACATCGCTCAATAGCTTCAAGTTCAATGCCATAGGTGTGGCCATAGCCTTGCAGTCCATCTTTCCAAACCTCTTTAGGATCTCTACTGCATACTTCCCTTATCCAAGGGAGATTCCATCCACATTCTTCCACACCTCCCTACCTAGAAAATAATGCATCATCACATAACGGGAGCATCACTGGTCTTCCACCTTCAACCTTGAAGCAAAGGTTGGAATCCGCTTTACTCTTAGTAAAGCCTAGAGTCATCAGTAATCTATCCATCCTGTCGTACCATGTCGAACCTCAGGATCTTCTACAGTCACTCCCTCTGAAGCATCACACTCCCTCTGTCTTCCGTACTCTATGCGCTGAAGCATTCTATACCAGAGTGACAAGTAGCTTCCTCTGCTACTAATATTCTATGTATCCATCTAGGGTCACTGGATACCAAGATCCTCTATCTTGAAATTTTTCAAAATTTCTTCTTGCACCCATCTGTGAGCTTTTCATCCTCTATAGGCTTTCAACTTCAACCTTGTAGCAAAGGTTCAGGTCTTCATCAAGTTGGCTGCAAATGTCTCTTTGTAGTTTATTCCTTCTTTTCGTGAGAGGCCTCGTGCTACGAATCTTGCTGTGTATCCCATGATGTTTCCATCTACTGCATGATGGAACTATGAAACTCTCTTCATGTATCGATACTTCATCCTAGACATCATTCTTCTTAAACTGATCTTCCCTTTCTTCTTGGAAGATTCTGCATCAATGATGTCACTGTATTCGTCATATTATTTTTCATCTTTGAATTGTCGTCACTTGTTCTTTGAAACAAGTCTCATTCTTCTTTGCTTGTAGGTGATTATGTACCTGATCTTTACTACAAGTCAAATGCATTTGTATGGTTAGAAACATTTCATAAGGAATATTCATACTAGCAAATTCTTATGCATAAATATATGATCATGCAACTACTTTAGCAAATACAACATTCATCCATATCTCACGGAAACTTTTTTAGATGCCTTCCATCTTTACAAAAACAACATTGAGATTGTGCACTAATCCAATATGTCAGCAAAGAGGTTTCATTCTAGATAAGTATAAATGGAGAGTTGTATAGCACCATGAGCTACTTACCCATCACATGCATATTAGTAGTATAATGTCATTAATGAAAACTTTCTATCATGCATAATACATCAACTGAATATAAACAAATGCATAACAAAACAATATCATGAAATGACAATTGAATACTTATATTTATTTTTTTCATGGGTAGACTCCTTCTTGAGCCTTCAGCTTCATCATCTTCTTCATTCATCATAGCATCGTTTCTTATCCAAATGATAAGATGGATATGAGGTTCTTCAAGAGTTGAGTTCTTCGTATTCCTCATCGCTTGAGGGATCTTCTTTGGATGGTGAGAGCTTGATCTTCAATTGCTCCCATCTTCTCTACTCGTCTTATGATTCTAGCTTCTTCTTCTTCCTAGAGTCTACTGAAAGTAATCAATTCCCTTTGGAACACATTCCTCGAATGAACGAATCCCATGATCCTAGAAGGCCATTCAAGGTGGCCATCACCACTTCTGCATTCTTCACTTCTTCTTTTACCGCTTCAAGATGTTCTTTGATTTGAGAGACCCTTATGACTGTATGGTCTCTGCATTCTGGATCTTCACATTCTTCAACTAGTTTCTTAAGGTCATATTCTGATTTATGTTCTTCCCTTCAAATATATTGGTCAAGGAATCAAACATATTAGGTGTCTTTAGGAAGACACTTGTGGTACAAGTTGATCCATGACTGAATCAACAATGATCTTCTTGGCCTCGACCAAGTTCTTCTTGTGTAAGGCTTCTAGCCTCATCTCCCTCTGGAACTGGAACCTCTCTACTCATGTAGGTGTCCAATTCATTTTCTTCAGAGAGATCATAAACTTCCATGCTTGGAAGTTATCAACTTCACCAAGCTTATCATCAAGTTGATGTGATAGATCACTTTTAAATGAGAACCTCAAATGAAAATAGAAATAGATTAGATCTTACCGATTTGAGGTGTCCGTCCTGGTTCCAGAGCTAGCTAATCTAGGGTTTATCAAAGAAACCCTAATTTTCAAAACTTGGACTCTTTTAGATATTATTGGATAGAAAGATATATCTCTTCAAATGGAGCTGTCCAATGTACTTCTTTTCTGAAAATAGTGGAGGGAAGCTCCCAGAACAGGAAGCCCTAGTTTTCCAATTTCTTCCGCAGAAATGTTTGTTACAGTTTTTGTGATATCTCTAAAATTACTGCTCCTATATTTCTAAAGATTTGTACTGAGGTAAATTCACATGTCCCTATTCCAACACCATATGTTTCATCAGAATTGGTTTCACCAATTGGGAGTTATGATCATTTTCCCAAGGTGACCCGTTACAGGACTATTCAGAACAGCGAAGTTGTACGGCCTACCACGTGTCACTAGTTCATCTTATGAGACTAAAATTCTGACCATGGCAGTTAAATTCCATGCCCTTTTAGGAACATCTTCAGGAATTCCATTTGGACCTCTGTAGCTGAATATATAGCAATTCGCCCCAAGTGTCATGTTTAGGGATGAATTATGTAAGAGGCTGGAACCCTAACTTGGAGGGATCGTATCTCCCAAAATATAGCGAATCTAAGGCTGAATTTTGGACACAGTGTAAATAAGGATTTTATATTTGTCCTTTACAATTTTCAACTCCTGAACCTTTTCCAATCCCAAGATATAGTGAATGTACCAAAACTTAGTAGTTTTAGTATTTTAGGGTTTTTTCATCCCGGGGTCAAACTAGGTTTTGACTTTCCCGGAGTTATACCCAACCAAAAATCTTGATCCAGATCTCTAAAATTAGATTTTGATGAGGAGATAAATACTATGCCGGGCTAACTCAAAAACTCCTCTTCTACAAGAAGCCCTAATTTCCTCACCAAAAACTGAAAATGCTTGGAATTGAATTCTGCTTCGACAGAAAGATGCGCCCTTCAATGGAGTCATCCTAGCATACTTTTGCAGATGGATTGTGGAGAGAGACCCAAAAATTAAGAAGCCCTAGCTTCTATAGTTGCACAATGTCTTATTCTCAGGTTAGCTCTGATACCATGTTAGATTTTTATCATTCAAGCTAGCATTATGATCTTAGGATCTTTAACTGAGAGAATAACATGCACATCAATAAAACACAAGCACAACACAAGAGACAAGAGACACAAATAATTTTCCTCGGGGAAATAATAAAGAAAAAAACCCCATTAATTCCTCAGAGATAGAATCAGCACCAAAAGTAAAACACAAAAACAGTAAGATTATCTCCACAGCTTCTATCTCTCTCTCTCACACTGAGAGAGCTTCTCCTCTCTCACTCATGTGCCCCAATGAGTGAGTGTGTGTATGATAAATAGAGAGACTCACTCTCTATTTATATTCTTTCGTTCACTTGGAACCCACTCCAACATGTCATCCTCACTTAACAATTACTTACTAGAGCCGACATCTCTAGGAGTGTCTAATAACCCTAGTGCCCCAGAACTTGTGGGGACTTTGCCTCCTCCAACCAACAAGGAGGTTTATCCTTAACACAATGGTGGGGACTATTGGCCCGACTTACAATGACTCACCTAGGGTCAACTTCTCTAGGATATTCTAATAACCCAAGGGCCCCACAAATGTGGGGACTTTAACCCTTGACCAATAGGAAGGTTACCCACAATGACTAGACATGACTTTCGCATTATAGAAACTCCCCGGAATAAACATCGGGGTATGACATGAATCAATTACATTATAATACATCCTGGAATAAACATTGGGTTACAATAGATAAGAAATACAAGTGAATACATTCCAAAGTTATAATTACATCAATAGATTCCATATGTGGAGATTCAAACCATTTGCCCAAACTGGAACAATGAAGGAACTAGAAAAAGTCAAATTATTGTTGGAAAACTAGTTCCAATAGCCTAAAATCCAAATTACCAGATGGAGGGTGCCCCAGAACATCCGACGAAGTCTGCCCAAAACTGCCCACATACAACTGGAACTCGAACATACCGCGATGTGGTATATGTAGGGCGCCAAGGCAAAAGCAAATACTCTCGACTACTACCCAACAGTTGAAGAGATCTTCCGGGAGATAGCTCGACAGTCTGGCACAAAAGTGTCGATACCAGCAAAGGCCAAGGAGACAGACCTAGCAATAGAGGAGCCACTAACAGACAAAGAACAAGAAGAATATTATGAGCTTCGATTATACATCGACAGATTTGTGTCTGAGGAAACACCAGCAGAAGACACCAGTCAACTCTAAATTACAATCAAACTGCCAACAGCCCAAAGGGAAGGGACACAGATAGAATAGTAGGTAACCAATCCAGCTGAAGAAAGCGTCGTCCCAACTCAACAACAAGGGGGAGAAATAGAAACTGAAAACCCTGAGTATGCCATAACCAAAGAAAACATCTGCAAACTATCGAAGGATATAGCAGCCTCAAGGAAAAGGAATATAATTCAGGAGCAGGAGCAGGGGAAAGGAAAGCGCAAGCTTATCATCATGGAATAATCAGAATATGAAGATGAATTAGTAGCCACGACGGTCGACATCATCGAAGACACCATTGCGAATAAAATACCGGTGGAAGCACAGTTCCAAAAATTTATCGAAGCGGGAGCACAGCAAGGTCGACCGAAAAAGGTAAAAAGCACAAATACCTCAATGGCTAAGAATGTTATTGATCTAGTGTCTACACCCCCACCCCCATCTCTGACCAAAATCACCCAAGAAACAATTCCAGAGCCTCCTTCCATAAGCAAAATCGACATATGCAAGAATTATATGCCGAAAACCTTGAAGGAAAGGTTCGACCGAGATAGAGACTTCCAGTGTACATCAAAAAACTGCTTGAGTTACTCACCTCGATACAAAATATCACCACTAACTGCCCTTTGTTTGAATTTGGTGGATCTAGATTGTCCATTCCTCAACCTGGCCAAGTACCCTAGAGGCTGAGGACTGTGGCAATTTTGAGTTCGACATTTCAAAGAAATTCCAACAAGCAAGCTGAATTTGTCACAAGTCGAACTACATCCCTCATTCCAACCGACCCCGAACCCCCCCCACTAGCCAATGAACTGACAGGAAATGAGGAAGGAGAGAACATGGAAGAAATAAATCGAGAAATCGACGAACTGTTCTCCGACCTTCAGGAAGGTTCACCTTCACAAATTCATGACCCAACATCCGACCACATCCTCACCACTCCAACCACACCCAACCATTCACCATCACCATCACCACCACCACCACCATCCCCCAACCCAGAACCTGCACCCGAACCAGCTGCATCGGAGCCACCTTGGCCACAACCATTAGTACCAACAACCTCTGTATATGGACCCTCTGTACAAAATCAACTAGATACACACCCAACTGCAGCGCTCGTCCCGCAAACCCAACCAAAAGTGCCCCAAGCCACTGTAGTCTGGAAACCAGACAACCCATTACCGAAAAATCTGACTCTCACAGGTACACAAGTGCAAAAGCAAGCAGAACAACAGAAGCACAAAAAATAAGAGAGACAAAAAGAAGTGGGACCATCAAGCCCAAGCGATAATGGTCCACGTCAGTCAACTTGGGTCGACCACTGCAGTCGACGCAACCAAGATGAAATATGGAGAGCTGGGACAACTTTTGGAAACACTCACTATCGAAGTGAAAACAAGGAGCTAGAGTAGCCGCAAGCAGCTCGACAACAATGAAAGAGAACAAGTCAAGTTCCTAAACAAATGGAGAAACCTTACGTAGTCTGTGATACTAGGACCAACAGAGGTCAACACTGACAAATCGCTAGAGAAAACCTATCATTTGTTTGAGAGCGTGGTGTCAGTGCTACAGACACAGTTGTAAAACACAAAAGAGGAGCAAAAAGAAGAAACAGCTCGGATACTAATGCAGCAGCACATAAATTTCTCTAAAGCATCCAGAGTACTGCAAGATAATATGGAGGAGTCAGTCATCACAGAAGGAGTACTACGAAACTAGCCTGCTTATTATGGGCAAGTCTTCTAGTAGACCCAATAGACCCGACAAGACATCCAAGCACTGGAGAAGAGGAAGAGCATGGAAGAAGCACTCAAAAGCACTATTGAAGATCAAATCATGCTTGAAACAAACAAACTGTAGAAGCTCGAGCGACAAGCACACCAGTGGGTGCAGCAGGCAATTCTGAGCTTAGACAAATTAGACATCATCTGCCCATAGATGAAAAGACTTTTTGAGACAGCAAAAGAAAAGGACTAGTTTATGGGTCCCGAAATGGAAAGGATATCAGACCTCTGCATTCAAGAGAAGATGTTGACACTATCAAGGCTTACAACATTAACCATCGACATCCAAAAAATACTACAAAGTTGGATGAAATTCCAACATCATCTGGCAGTGACAGCTAAAGAAATTGTCGAAGTCTGTGTACATAAAAGACCAACTATCAGACTTCACAACCCATGAAGGTCAAAACATAGCAATAACTACTTAAGACATGTAATGCATTTTTGGGTACCTCCCTGTTCTTCAGGACGAAGAACAATTTTGTTCATGGGGGAGATGTTGGAGGAGCTAGTTGGTAATCCTACTAGAACGATAAGCTGACTAAGTCGATCAGCCAACTAAGTCGATCAGCCAACTAATTAGAGATTAGGTCGGCCAAATAAGGCCGTGTCAATTGACCGAACCAACAGGTAGTTATTTGTAACTGTTTTGTCAATCATATATATTAGGCTGTTGAGCCAGATAAGAACTTGGTTTTGTTCTTTGTATTGTATGGACCCTTTCACTATAGTATAATCTGTTATTCTACCTATGTTCTTGTCTCTTATCTTTGATATGTTTGTATGCTTTTAATGTGTATTATTGGTAACCTTATGTGATTTGTGATATTACAATAGTTCTCCTCAATTACAACTAAATGAAAGTTAAATATTGAATTTTTCTCTCTCCAATTACAAATTGTTCCTCATAGTAATTTTCTTCCACAATTGTATATATTCACCATAGCCATTAAATGGTCTTGGTGATTAAAATTGTCTTGTGTGCTCCTCAATCGTAGGAAAATGATTGTTGATGATCTTATCTTTGGTTCTCTTCAATGAAGGATTCTTCAAGATTGTTGATTTTCTTCCTCAATTATGTTCATATAACCAAACACATAATGATCAACCATGAAAATTGTCCTCAATGAATGATAGAGATGGTGTATTGTGAATTTTCAAATAGAGATCTATGTTCCTCTTCAAAGACAGTCGTTGTTACCTGTTAGTAGTTTGCATAATGTAAGAATGATTGTCAAAAATGGAAATGGAATTGTTTATAGTCTTGCAAAACACGCACATGTTATTGGGACAAAAAAAAGTGCACGCATTATATATAATAGAAACACACATGCGTTATGGAGACCCACAATAAATGGGTTTGGTGCACGACTAGGGAAACAAATAAAAAGAATAGTCAACATCTTCAAGACTTAGGAATAATTTTTATTTGTGTTGTAATATGCATACCATCAAGAGGATTTAAAAACTAAGTATGGTTCATAGTCCCTTGACCATGGTTAGGGGAAGAATATCAAGACTTATGCCCTAAAGGTAGTTTGTAAGACATTAGGTCCATGAACAAGGCATAGAACCTACACATAAGACACGTCCCTATGTGATATTATGTATCTGAGAGAGAATATGGAGTCCATTAGAATGATTTTATCACTAGGAACAAATTATACATAGGCATGGTTGAGGGAGGAAACGTAGTCCTTAGGACATAAAGGAATCCTATAGACATATAGGCCCTAGGGCCACGAACAACACCTCAAACCAACACACATGATATATTAAGGGTATCCTCAACCAGTAAACTAACTTCTAGGCTCAAGTTTCATGAATGACACCTTGAATAACCATAGATGACCTCTCAAGTTGGTATTTTTCATTTGAATGGAGATATGGGAACCATTAGGGGTTTCTAAGTACAATGTATGTGTCTTGGTGCCTTATACATAATAAGGGGAGGAAACCTAGTCTTTATCCCCTAGAAGATGCTTCTAGGCGTCTAAAGCCAAGAATGGTCTGTCGAACAGCCTCAACATAGCCTTCCATGGTATCATTTACCCTGGATTGAGGATTCTAGTTCCATTAGAACATTTTTATCACTAAGTATAGGTATTAATCCCGTTGAAATGGGTGAGGGAAAACACTTGGTCCTTAGGCCTTGAAGGAGGTTGTTAACCATTTAGGGCCAAACTTTATGCCTCCAACCACCACACATGATGTTGAAAGGGAATCCTTTGACTCTTCATGGGGATATGGATGTCATCATCATTTTTTGAGCACTAGGTATGTGTCTCAAGGCCATGGACATGGTCAAGGGAGGAAACTAGGGCCTTGGGCCCTAAACAATTCATCTAGGCATCTAAGGC
>LPNX011103081.1:142484-206953 GCA_001517045.1 Pseudotsuga menziesii
TTCAACCATCCTCTCTTTCATTAAACCATCATCCACTTCCTTCCCTCCACATTATCCCCCTTTGTCTCTTAAGTCTCATGTGCTGTTTCTAACCCTATATGTTGATCTAGGAGGATATTGGTGGCCACCCACCTATTCCACTTGGACCCCCACCATTGCTTCTTTCAATTTTCCAGATTCCTTAATTGTAGCACAATTTACTATTTTTGGTAGTTTTTCGGGTCCTAAACTTCTGGAGCCGTTTTGAGGCCCTAAACGACATTTTTTTGGCATCGAATGGTCGAGCAAATATGGATTCGTTTTAGACTTGATGTTTCATGTTTAAAGATGTACTCCTTAAACATATCTTTCTAACGATGTATCATGCGCATCAAACAGAGGTAGTATGCTAAAGTTACGACCCCGGGAAATTGATGTACCAAGTTACCCAACGGGGCCCACATTCTGGCGGTTCAGCTCCTAGGGTTATGTTTTTGGATGGGTAGGGTTTCCATTGTTTCTCAACAATATATAGGCCTTCGAGCCTCATTTTAACATAGAGTTCAAAGGAATGTAGCTGCCACATCTCTTCTCAGAGATAATCTATCAACACTCTAGCTAGTTTATTTCCATTTTGTATGTAAACCAGTTTCAGTTATTGATTAATGAAATGAAGTGTTATTTCCATTGCACATTTGTTTCTATGGTTATTTTTGTATTCTCAGTGTGTTCTTGCATAAACCCGGATCAGTGCTATCAGAGCGATCTGCTCTTTCTGGATCCTTCTTTGCATGTCCCCAACGAGGGCGGGGTATAAAGAGTTAGGGCTCGATCTGGTTGAACCTTTCCAAGATCAGCCACACAAATCTCGATGGCCACCCATGGGGGACGAAAATAAAGATGAGGGAACAGAGGATCCTATCAAAATGTTGCTCGAGGAGGCCCTTGAAAAACAAAGGAACGCAATGATGGATAACTTCACCCAGATCCTTCAACGACTTCTCACTGGCGGCGCATCTGCATCTAGCAGCCACTCTAGAGGCGCAACCCCTTTTAAGGTACAAGTAAACTTCAACACTCCCATATTTGATGGTCGAATAGATGCAGACACCGTAGATAGATGGTTGAATCTATTAGAAGGATATTTCTCACTTCATGACTTTTTCGACCGGGAAAAGATTACTTTTTCTCTACTCAAAGTCATCCCCCATGTCAAGGACTAGTGGGAAACCTACTGTGAGAGAAAGGATGAGGAGGAACCCTCTCTGTTCTCAGCCATACCCACTTGGAATTATTTCTGAGATGCCATAAAGGGACAATATTATCTGGTGGGGAGCTATGAGGACAAGTACATACAATGGACTACGCTACGGCAACAAAGAGATCAAGATGTGCATGAGCTGACGAATCTGTTCCATACCCTGCACACCAAGTTGGGTATCAAATATTCAGAGAAACACCTGGTGCTGAAGTACCACATTTGTCTGCACAGATACATCCAGGAGGAAATGGAGTTCCTCGACATCTCCTCACTTGGTACAACATATCGATATGCTGCCAAAATTGAGCAAAAATTCAAACAGAAAAAGCGAGACTTTGGATATGCAAATCAAAAGCAAGGGAAAGGTGCCCCCAAACCAAAAAACCAAGGACACAGCCAAGGCATGGAGACTCAAGAAAACTTGCCAAAGCCGCAAGCAAAGAGAAACACTGCAAAACTGAAGAAGGAAGCGGGAAAGTGGTGCGAGTTCCATAAGAGCCCCACTCACAACACAAGTGAGTGTCAAGCCAAGCAGTCACTAGTGGCCGAGATAAAGGATTTTGAATCGGATGCATACTCTGACACTGAATCAGAACCCGAGAAGGGGAATGACAGAAGGAAGAAGATTATCGATGCAGAACCCAATGCCACTATTGCCACCATGAAGAACCAAAACGAAGAACCAGAAGATTTAGAGGAGGAGGAGCGTCTTTTCCACTCCCAGATGTGGGTAAAGGGTTCCTTGCTACAGTTCATTGTCGACAGTGGGAGCCAAAAGAACCCGATTTCAGCAAAGGTCATGAAGTGGTTGGGTTTATCGACCACAACACACCCACAGTCGTACACCATTGGGTGGCTTGACCAAGGGTGGGATCTCTGTGTCAGCCAGCAATCTTTCCTTCCCTACAGCATCAAGCCCTTCACCGATGAGGTATTATGTGATATTGCTCCTCTTGATGTTTGTGGTGTATTATTAGGTCAACCATACTTATGGAATCGACATGCTTTGTATGAGTCCTGGCCTCGTGCTATTATTATTACTTTGGGAAATAATTTGTACAAGATACCAGAGGTACCACCTCCTGCCGCTATCTATTTGGTTACTGCAAAACAATGCAATAAGCTCATTTCCAAAGCCAGGAAGTTTTTTTTCTTGATGATCCACCCCCAAGGAAAGAAGAATATCGTGGCCACGACCTCCATACAAGGCCCCTCCATAGGACAACAACAAATGGACAAGGTTGTGGAGGAGTACTGAGACATATTCACCTCACACAATGAGGTACCTCTCCACTGTCAGGTCAAGCACCCCATCGATCTGAGCCTAGGTGCGGTGCTTCCCAATGGACCGATCTATCGACACTCTGTTCTGGAGAATGATGAAATCAAGAGGCAAATTTAGGAGCTTCTACAAAAGGGTCACATCCATCCAAGTTCATCACCCTGCGAGAGCACAATCGTGTTGGTACAGAGGAAGGATGGGACTTGGACACTCTGTATTGAATACCAGCCACTGAACAAGATCACTGTCCAGAATAGGTACCCGATCCGACGGATTGATGACTTCCTGGACCAACTTAAAGGGGAAAAATATTTTAGCAAGATCGACTTAAATTTCAAGTATCACCAGGTACCGATCGAACCGAACGATGTGTCGAAGACTGCCTTCAAAGCCAAGGAGGGCCTTTTCGAATGGATGGTCATGCCTTTTGGGCTGATGAATGCTCCTGCAACCTTCATGAGACTAATGGATGACATCTTGCAGACATTCACCAACTCATTTGTAGTAGTGTACTTGGATGACATCCTGATATTCAGCCATACTTGGGAAGAGCACCTCCACCACATCCAATAGGTCCTCTAAACACTGCGGCAGCACAAGTTATGTGCCAATTTGGACAAGTGCACTTTTGGCATGACCCAGGTTCAATATTTGGGATACATTATTGATGAGTGTGGGGTACATGTGGATCCAACTAAGATCCAAGTCATTCAGAATTGGCCAGCCCCAACTACTCTAACAGAGCTTCACAGATTTCTGGGCCTTGCTAATTTCTACCGCAGATTCGTGTTGGGATTCTCTCATATCACTTGGCCCTTGAGTCAAGTCACCAAGGGAGGAGCGAAAGCAAAATTATTTTGGTCCAAAACTCAACACTGAGGCGTTTTCAAAATTGAAACATCGCCTCTGCTATGCCCTAGTGCTCACATTAACAGACTTGCAACAACCATTTGAGATCGAGACAGATGCCTCTGACTATGCTATTGGGGAAGTCCTTACTCAACAAGGGCATCCAGTTGCATATCACAGTGACACACTGTCCGACACAGTCTGCAAATATCCCACTTATGACAAAGAGATGTATTCCATTATACACACTTTTCGACAATGGAAGCATTAAATTTTGGGTAAGGAAACGATTATCCACACAGACCACCGACCCCTGCAATTCATACAGACACAAGGGAAGTTACAAATCGATCACCATCAAAAGTGGTCCACATATCTACAACAATTTCATTTGAACATCAAGTACAAGAAGGGAAGCACCAATAATGTTGCAAACTGCCTCAGCCGACCACCGATCATGGCGATAACCACCATGCTCAACTCTTGTGGGCATGAGACTTCTGATTGGCCACTTCTCTATAAGAGCGATCCAGAATTTAGCCACACATATCAGACACTCTTGGAGGGAAACCAAGTTCCAAAGTTTCACCTCCAGGATGTACTACTATGTCACATGGGACACCTTTTTGTTCCTTCAAGCGAGCGTGCCAAGATGACTTGGGAGGTGCAATACAGTCGGGTTGTTGGGCATTTTGGGGTCAAGAAAACAATGGCAGTACTTCAGAAGTATTTCTGTTGGTCGAACCTTCGACAAGACGTTGAGAAGTACATCCGATCCTGCACTGCTTGTGCCATTACCAAACCATCCATCAAGAAGCAAGGCCTCTATACTATGTTGCCTACCCCTAGTCGACCTTGGGAATCCATCTCCATGGATTACATGTCGGGCCTTCCTTCTACTAAGCACGGAAACGAATATGTGTTTGTGGTTGTTGACAAATTCTCAAAGATGGCCATAATGGAGGCCTGCAAAAAGAATATCACAGCAGAAGCCACTGCTAAACTCTTCTTTGAATGAGTCTGGGTACACTTTGGGATCCCACAGTCTATAATCTCATATAGGGATAGCAGGTTCCTTAGTACATCCTGGTCTAGCCTATGGTCAATGCTAGACACCAAGCTCACAAATTCCACAGCTTTCCATCCCCAGACTCATGGCCAGACAGAGGTCGTCAATAGGATGATCGTACACATTTTGCACATGTACAACTCAAAGCATCCACGCACATGGGATGAGAGCCTCCCCTATGTACAACACAGCTATAATTGGGCCCTCCACAGCTCAACCAACCACAGCCCCTTTCAGGTGGGCTTAGGATTCCAGCCACTATGTCCCATTCACGTAGCCATGCCATTTGCAGCTACTTAAGCTGATTCAGCTCATATCCAGTCTGAAGTTTCCAAGGAAAACAGCTTCATTGAGCGCATTCAACACATTCACCAATAGGTTCATGACATATTGGACAAATCCAATGCTAAGTACAAGCAACAACATGATCAGCATCGGTTGCAATACAAATTCCAGGTGGGAAACAAAGTGTGGCTACATTTGCAGAAGGAGCACCTCGCTGGACCCCACCGCAAGCTTCGTCCACTCCGATATGGGCCATACACCATCACCAAGGCTATCGAGGACAATGCCTTCAAGCTCAGTATTCCACCATTCCTTGGTCTGCACCTAGTGTTCAATGTGGACAGCCTTCAGCTCTACTTTCCACCTCTACTGGACACATCAAACGTGGCAAAACAACTCACACCAACAGAGTTAAACCCCAACTGCATGGAACAAGCCACAACTAATCGGATTATGGACACACATATCAAGAACACCCACCAATAGAAGATCCAACTATATCGAGTTGTCAAAGCAGGCCAACTCCGTCACTAGGCATAGTGGCTCACCAGAGGCCAAGTTCAGCAGAAGTTTCCTCATCTCATGGAGGAACTCAACGCAATGGGAACCATTGCTTCCTAAGGGGGGAGGAATGATCCAAGAGGATATTGGTAGCCACCCACCTATTCCACTTGGACCTCCACTATTGTTTCTTTCAATTTTTCATCTTCCTTAATTGTAGCACAATTTACTATTTTTGGTAGTTTTTCGGGTCCTAAACTTTCAGAGTCGTTTTGAGGCCCTAAAAAACATTTTTTTGGCATCGAATGGTTGGGCAAGTATGAGTCAGTTTTGAACTCAATATTTGTTATTTATGGATGTGGTCCTTAAAAATATCTTTCTAACGATGTATCATGCACATCAAACGGAGATAGTATGCTAAAGTTACGACCCTGGGAAACTGATGTACCAAGTTACCCAACGGGGCCCTTATTTTGACGGTTCACCTCATAGGGTTATTTTTTTGGATGTGTAGGGTTTCCATTGTTTCTCAATAATATAAAGGCCTTCGAGCCTCATTGTAACATAGAGTTCAGAGGCATGTAGCCGCTACATCTCTTCTCAGAGATAAGCTACCAGCACTCTAGCTAGTTTATTTCCATTCTGCATGTAAACCAGTTTCAATTATTGATTAATGAAATGAAGTGTTATTTCTGCTGCATATTTGTTTCTATGGTTATTTTCTGTATTCTGTTGTGTTCCTGCATAAATCTGGACCATATGTCTTCAACACCTCTTATCCTTCTAATAGTTCTCTCAAGCCCCACTCCCCTTCACCCTTGTAACCCATCCTGTTCCCATTCCCTTCATCTCTCTCCACTTGAAATTACAACTTAACCCTTCCCCACCCCCTCTCAACTATTAACCATATCTACTTGAAATTAGAACATCCTCTTAGGCCCTTGACCATTCCCTACCCCCTCTCGACTATTAACCATCCCCACTTGAACTTCCAACATCCTCCTAGGCCCTTGACCCATCCCCACCCCCTCTCAACTATTAACCATCCCCACTTGAATTTTCAACATCCCATAGGCCCTTAACCCTTCCGCACCCCCTCTCAACTATTAACCATACATTTGATGTCTTGATTAATGCGTGAGCATTATAGAACTACAAAACGCACACTCATTTTGTATTTATATAACACGCATGAGTTATGTAGTTAATGATAGCATGCACATGTTATGTAGCTATATAACGCACACACATTTTTCAGTTATATAATGTGCATGCGTTTTTCAATTCTACAAGGGAGAGAGATGTAATCAGGATTTAAACATAGCACACTTTTGTTTTGTAGCGCCTAAACCACGCTAATTCACTTGCTCACATGTCACCAATAGTCTTATGTGTATGGTTTGGACTTTGCTTCAGTAATACCAAACCCGTGCTATGGTAAATGATAAAGCATAGCTAATTGGGCATTTCTTCCAGTTTCTAAAGAAGATTTTTTTTACCTACTCGTTACAGTACACTCCACACAAATATATTTTTTATGAAAACTTAAACCTATATAGCATTTTTTCTACATATTCTAAATATGTAATTTTTATTTTAAAATATTATGTTTTCCTATTTTTTTTCAATTTCTATTGTGTCCTAACTCCTTAACTCAAAAAACACACAGTTAGTGTCTTTTCCATAACTTTGTCAAATTCTTCACCGTTTTAAAAACAAATACTATGGTGCACTAGAAGACATTGACCTCTACATTCTATAAAAAAACTCATTTCATGATTATTACATTAAGACCTTCAAAGGTTGCACCCACAAAATATGTACCATTCAATGAGGAATGATCACATAGATAATTATTAAAAAATTACTAATTTTATTTTTGAAAAATAGTATTGCGCTAGTACTATATGTTCTCTACATGTCTGCCAATTTTTGTAGCCCAAAACCATCCATTAGGTCCTCAAAGGAAGCACCCACAAAAACATATAGCTTATCATTTGTGATTCAATTTCCTACATTTCATGTTTTTTACTCAAAGCAAGATATTTTGTGTAATTATCTCAAAAAATCCAAGTTGAGGGATGCCTGATTTTCCAGTTTTAAGTTACCCTCATTAGCATGCACTCACTCGTATATTTTCATTAACTCAAATTTTAACATTAAATATTAAGTGTGACCTCATTTATGAATGTTTAGTAGTAGAGTCCATTATACCTCATGCATGGAAAAAGTAAAACTAAGAAGACCAAAGAAACCTCTCCTCTACTACGTAGTAACCACATACACAAGTAAACATAAGTAGATATTCATATCATTGTTAATTGTTCCATGCCCACCTAGTAACCACATACTCTAGTAAACATAAATAGATAGCATTGCTAATTGCTCCATGATGAAATTAGATTGACATGTATTTAATTAAATTATTCTAGTGGTATTCCACATGTTCATATAATTACACCATACAACCAACAAAACAAAATATGTTCATATGAATACACGAGACACTTCAAAAAAATAAAGATAATCATTAAAATGAAAAATAAACAATATTGTTAATGAAATATATAAGCAATATCTCAAAATGTCAAATAGTTATTCTATCTAAAATGACTTATCAAGATACAACAATTGAAAATACACATTTCATATGTCCATATGAATACACCCCACTCTCCAACAAAACAAAACAAAATATAATCATTTAGATGAAAAATATGTTATTAGGGGAATACAAGAACAATATCTCTTTCATTTATGATTTAATTTCAATTATGATTTTATGATTTAATTTCAATTATAATTAAATGATTGAGATGTCAAATACTTATTCTATTTCAAGTGGGTTACCTAAATACAAGAACAGAAAAATACACATTGATATATTTCAAGTGGGTTACCTAAATACAAGAACAGAAAAATACACATTGATATATATATATATATATTGACATTAGTTTGAGATCTAATAGTTAATCTTTAAACATAATTTTTTATACATTTATTTTAATAATTTGTTGCATTTTCTAATTTGATAATTTATAAACTACTCATATAAAATTAATGAATTCATTAATATTTCTACTTCATAGGCTTAGTTAATTCTTTTTGTTTTATAGGAAATTTATTATTTTATTAAATTTTATATTTCTTTTATATTTCTTTTTTTGTTTTTCTTAATAATAACATTTTTAAATTTTTTTATTAGAGTTAAAACTTATAATAATAAAAATTAACTTAAATTCTTCTTATAATCTTAATTTATATAAGTTTTACCCAATTTCTCCATATTTTATTATTTTTAATTTATTTTATTTATTATTAAAATTTAAAATTTACCAAATTTTTCATTTATTTATTAATTATTATTTTAATTATAATTACTTTTTTTAATTTAATAATAATTTATTATAACTTTTCACATTTTTCTATAATTCTAAAAAAAAAAACTTTAATTTTTTTATATTTGAAAACTAATATTAATAATACGGTAAGTGTTTATAAAAAAACTCACCAACTATATATATTAGCATAATATCATAAGACACACATGGGAATTAATGGTAGCACATAGCTTTTTCATATTAATGGAATATTTTATCAACATATATTGCACTTTAATATTAATATTTAAGTAAATAAATATTTGATGTTATTAAGTTTAATTATGTTATAAAAATGGAATTTATAAGTTGTAGTTCAAAAGAAAGAGATATACCATTTAATTAATTAAAATTTTAAAAAAACAATTAATAACTTTATGATAGTTTTATAAATCTAGGGTTAAAATGTATCTACAATATTAACTAATAAATTGCACTATTGAAACAAAAAATCTCACAAAAGAAGGAAAATAAATACAGTGAAATGTGAAATGCTATTGTTTGCAAGCTGGTATCATCTGATCCTGAACCAATCTAATCGCTCAATTGAGAACAAACATAATCTAGAAGCAGCAGAGAATATTTTTAAGAAGACTGTCATCCTTCTTACTTGTACAAGTTGTGTAATATTTATCATCAACTGGCTCTGAGCAAAATGGGTAACAACCCAAATGCTCGGTGGTTACAATTTCTGTTGATGAGATTGAGATTGAGGGTGGAATGCATGCCTCCATTATTTGATCACCATATCTCATTTCAGAACTTGGGGAGTCATTCAATACAGCAGGGCTCGCTGGGCGTGACTTTATATTTGGAGATTGAACGGGTCGGCCATTTACATTTAATTCGCAGGAAATCTCCTCTATCTTTACAGGCTGAAAACAAAAAAGAAAAAAGAAAAAAAAACTATCAAATGCATTAAGGATGTAACCTGAATTGTTATTATCAAGGTAAAATTATTACCAACCTGTACCTGTCTTTCACAGCAGCCAGAGGCCATTAATGATAAAAAATGGGAAGAATATGAAACAAATAAAAAACTCACTGGTTGATCAATGTAGAAGCTGTCATGGAAAGAAAATCTTGTAGGGCTCCCACGCTTTGAATTCCTATTGATGTAGGAAACAAGAAATGGTTGATTTGCTCTTACGCTTGCTGAGGTGGACCAATATAATAGCTGACCTGCATCTTTGCCTGGACCAGCTGGATAATATTCCATGCTTAGCACCGTCAGCTTCGTAGCTTGCTAGGTTTTGCTTTCTCTTGCAATCGCTATGGCCCTTAATTCAAGTGTTTCTACATATTAGAGCTGTAATATATATATACATATTCAACAACAAAAACGTTTGCATGTCACGTTCATAAGGAGGCCTTGTTCAATTCATGAACAGAAGCACAAACACGTCAGAGAGACTGGTGGGGGCATTCAATTGGTTGGAGATAACAACTCAGCTGTAGATTGTCGAAAACCGACGTATGAAAAGACAGATCCTACGTGCCCGTGGCAAATGGGCAAGGTTCTTATGGCGATGTTGGCTCATTGCCACAAGCTTCTCGCTTCATAAGTGACGACTCCACGTTCTCATCATGAAATATGGTAGATTTTCTGTGGGAAATTATATAATATATGTAATGTTGGGTAATTATTATCACTTAATTCTTCGCTTATATATATATATATGAATGAGATAAGTTAAGACAAGGATTAAAAGTTAGAATATAATTTTTTTTTATATTTTAAATAATAATAAAATTATAGTTCAAGTGCTTGGAACTTTTTTCACTAAGTAAAAAGAATATAATTCTTTGTTATTTATAGGAATAAAAAATTACAAAACATAGTACTAAACATTGTCAAAGAACCACTTAAGATACTACAACATAAAAGGAATAGTTTCCTTGAAAGAAAGAAAACCATCAAATAAATTTTCAATATAAAGGACATTTTCTTTAGTGTGCAGAGCAATCGTGGAGAGGTTGTTAATATCATTGTTGTGTTCTCCATAGATATGATCAATTATCAACTTTGGAAAAGAGCAATCGTGGAGAGGTTGTCAACATCATTTTTGTGTTCTTCGTAGATATGATCAATTATCAACTTTGGAAAAGAATCAATGAACGTATTTATCTTTGTGTACCAATGATTAAGAGAGGTTACGTTTACGTGAAGATGAAAAAAAAAATTGGCCCACTCGACAATAACCACTATATCACCAAATACCTCTAGAGTGGGGATGCTAGCAATAAAAACAAATTTTAATAAACACCAAAGTGTCAAAACCTCTCCTTTGATGTTTGATCCAATCCCATAGTTCATCCATAGTTTCTAGTGACAATCAACATTTGAATACACCACAAAGTCCATCTTGAGTAGAACCATCAAAAAATCCTATAACATAAGAGAGTGTTGGAGGATTAGTGAATCTATGAGGCTCTTTGTTAATCATAGTAGGAGAATAGTCTTTATATAATCTCAATATTCTAAAACAACTCGCACCAATATTTAGTGCTATGTCGTCAAAACTATAATAGTTCCTACATATCCATACATCCCAACATATGAAAATAGGAAGAGTTTTGTGAGAAGGGTATTTAATGGCCCAATTTTTCCTATTTCTTTCCACAGAATTGGATCCCCAATCCTAGAAAATACAAAGTTTATCAATGACAAAGTTCTGCATTCTCTTACTATAATCACAATGTATAAAAATATGGTTCACTAATTCATAGCCATGTTTGCAAAGTACTCAAATATTTAGGCGAGGCCAACCCCTCCGAAAGAGATTATCCTAGGTTAAGATACAATTCTCACAAGTAAGCCATAAAAATCATTTGGGCTTTAGTGGCATATGCCACTTCCAGATTTTTTAATACCACCATTTGTTGATAGGACTTGAGAGAGAGTTTGCAATATCTTTGTAAGCATCCTTAGCAGAAACTTGACATGTGGAAGGATTTAAAGACCAAACCAATTCGTCATCTTTATCCTCAAACCTAATTTATTTTCTATTCAAGGATGCAATATATGCATTGCATTCATTAGACCAAACATTGCCCAACCCCAAGTCTTCAACAATCAACCAGTAGAAATTCGAGAATCTCATCCATTGTAGTCTCTTTATATGGTCCAAGGAAAAAAAACCCAAATTCTTCCAAATAGTCCAAGATATACGAAGAGTTTTCCTGATTTTCTTCATTGCCAACAACAGGGTTGATCGCAACAATAACTTTTGAGCCATTACCAACCTTCCAAGAAAGACCCTTACTAATCCAAGAAAAGGCCCTCACAAAGCTCTTCGAAGAATTTGAAGCATCTCTAACCAATTGATCTACATTCCTAATCCATCCTACGTGGTTACCCTTTAAGCACTTGGCATTTAACACCTCACACCTCACCAAAGACCACATCCAAATATTCGTCTCTGCATATTTTTCATGCATAGTGTAATGCTAAACCATTGAATGTTCTTTATATCCCACCCACCTAAAGCTTTTGGTTTAGTAAGGGTATTCCACTTAACAAGATGCATTTTTCCACCCGTAGAAGAACTAGACCACATATAACTGAACATTTGTTTCCTTATCATCTGAAGAATGGATTGAGGCACATGTGTAAGTGAGAACCAATATATAGGTATACTAACCAAACTAGACCTTAATAAAGTAATCCTACTTCCCAAGGATAAATTCTTGTAATTCCAATTATCTATTCTCTTTTCCACCTTTTTTACCAGCCACATCAAGTCTATAATTCTATAGTTATTGGGATTTAAAAAATAACCCAATTACTTAAAGACATCATTCAACCTTGTTGCTTGGAATGATAAAAAATAGCTAATCTGTTTGAAAATGTCCACATCAATACCATTCTTGATCAATTCATATTTGGAAGAGCTAACCTCCATAACAGATGTTGCACAGAAAAGGGAAATGATATCAACAAAATAATACCACTCCTCTACTGTGCCTCTACCAAACAAAACGAGATCATCAAGTGGGTGATAAAAAAAAGTAGATTCAATTTTAATACCCTTTAGTTTTCCTTCAAATTTTGTCACTATAATTAGTTTGCTAAGTCCTTTAATAACCTGAAGGAAAAAACAAGGTGAAAGGGGACACCCTTCTTTTTTACCCCTCGAGCTTGTAAAAATATTGTAGGAGAACCATTGATGATGACAACAAAGAGGATCGAGGAAACACAATCTATTATACAATTTACCACCATGAGAGGGAGACCAATATGCATTAATCTCAATCCGAGGAAAACCCAGTTGACTTTGTCGTATGCTTTCACAATATCCATTTTTCAAGATTAAGGATTCCAATTTTTTTTACTTAATGGTGTGTAAGCACTCCTGAGTGATGTAAGTTTTAAACCTATGCAGAGAATAAAAGCATACAGATTCTTTTAAGCAAAGTAGAGATCACAAGACATCATTCACACATAAACACAAAGATTTACCCTGGAAACCCTTAACCGAGAAAAACCATAAAACCTTGGAGCCACCCCTCCTATATTCTCATCATTACATTATTAATCCTCACAATACAAAATATAGGTATTCCACAACATCCAAACACCCTAATCCATTAACCCATATTAGAAAAAGACTCCAATCCCTTAACCAGATTTGTCTATTGGCTAAAAATACAAATTTATCTTTTGACATAACTTCAACCAACTTTGGCCTCAGTCTATTGGATAGAATCTTTGTGATAATTTTATAAATGAGATTACATAAGGAAATAGGCCCGAATTCGAAGAAGTATAAAGGATTCATGCATTTAGGAATCAAGGTAATAAAGGTAGAATTAATGGATTTAGAAACATAACCTTCAACTCTCTATTTCTCCACCATATCCAATAATCCTTACCCATCAAATCAAAGAAATAAATGAAGAGCTCGACATTTCAACCATCCAACCTTGGGCTCTTATCTTTGGAAAAAAAATTTAAAACCCCTTCAATTTCCTTCATGGTAATGAGTTCCCTCATTTTCAGACCCTCCTCAACTTAAAATAACGCAGTATAATTGTTGATCACCTTAAGCTGAGATGCAATATCATTACTACCATAATATCTAAAATTATTGTAAAAGTGATTGTAAGCAAGTTTTATAAATCCTTTTGAGGGTGAACCAAATTATCACTTCCATCCTCCATATCCCAAATATAATTCAGATTCCTTCTAAAATTTGCATATTTGTGAAAAAAATATGTATTGTTATCACCCTAAGAAATCTAGATTGCCTGACCTATTAACTACCAAGTCATGTCTTTTTGCTTAAGCAGTAGAAATTTATGACTTCAGATCAGATAATCCCTTCTTATCTTCGACTTTAGTAAATATAACAGAAGTACGAGATCAAAAACATGTTCCATTAAATCTTCAATTTCAACTAACTCCTTATTGGATTTGATGTGTTTTACATTTTCCCAAAGTACTACCTTCTTTTTCAAAATTTTAATCTTGAACACTATCTTATCCATAACAGAGAAACCATCAAGTACAAGAAATGATTTCCAACTATTCCTAAGCAAGGAGCAGAAATCCTCATCATCTAACCACGTATGATTGAATTTAAAAGGGTAATAGTTTGATTTTTTCACACCATCAAGTTGTAAACAAAATGGGGAGTGGTCAGAGAAATTGGAATTCATGAATCGAGATATCTATATATACGAATAATAAGTGAGTGCATCAACCATAATAAATTGATCCAGACTTTTGCTAATACCCCAAAGCCACTCCTTCCATTTCTCCAAGTGGGCCCTAATTTATTAGGAATAACATCCACCAAATTATGGCTATGAATAAGTTGTATACAAAAACCTAAGAGAGGATCAATTCTAGAGATTCCACCCAAAATATCTGATGAATATAGGGTGAAGTTCAAGTCCCCAGCTAAAATAAGCTTGGAGTCCATCAATAAACCAAAAGAATCCACCATGTTCCGAAAATTTTCCCTCTCTTTGTAGGGACCATAACAATTAATGATGGAAAAAATTTGATCAAAACCAGTATATCTTCCCTCCAAAAGTATGCATGCACATGTCCCATAACTAGAGGATTCCAAGTGGCCAACAACCCACTAGAAGGGCCACTAGAATCCAAAATAACCATTTCCCATTCATGAAGAAGTTTTGAAAAAACTTCTACAACATGAACACCTTTACACATTGTTTCTTGAGTTAACATCACATCTAGGTTATTAGTATAAAAAATGCATTTAAGAGACATAGCCTTTCCAACCCCCTCGACCCCATAATATTGAAAGACACAATTTTCATTAAGTTCCCCTGGAGTTAGGCATTCCTACACTAAGGACCCGATGGTTGATTGGAGAACCTGAAACATATATTATTGAGAAGCCTAATAAATTATTATATATAGGGGTATGTAGTTTGAACCATAAGAGTTCATATCCATCTTAGCATTCTTTCCTCTACTCTTTTTATTCGTGATTGTAATGTTTTAGTGGTGAATGAATCCAACTGGGGAAGCATCATAATTGTTGGATGGCTTGGAATAAAATATCTAGAGAGGGTTTTGACAAAAACATCTCTATAAGATGAGGAGTAACCATAAACTATGAGGTTTCGAAATTCATAATGCATATCTAGGAAATTAGGGTTTCAAAAATAATCGAGGTTAGGTGTGAGACTTATTTATTTCCAACCCCATTAGAATCGAGATTAAAAATGGAACCTTGTGGTAAAGTAAAAAATACATTAGATCCGGCACTGTTTGATTTCTAGTTAAAGTCAGGCTGAGCTACAGATACCTCAGATACTAACAAAGAGGGGCATTCATTATTCCTCTTAGAAGAGGATTCCACCAATAAATAATCATGAGAAATATTCCTAGAATCCACCCCAACCCCTACCACCAAATTTTGAGAAGGAATTGGAATGTTAAATTAGTATCATTAATAGAACCCTCTAGATTAGGGAATTCACCAACATAAAATACTTTCATGGAATCATTAATACAATCCATGGATTTAACACACTAGAAAAATTTCCAAAATCACCACAATTTGCACACCTTAAATCCCCACTTAAAAATTTATTTTCATAATTTTTTTCTACAGATGTTAAAAAATTCAAACCCAATTTCAAAACACCTTCATAATCAATAGGTGAATATGTTGAAACTATACCTTGCAATTCACGTAAACTTCCATCATTTGCAGGGGTTAATCAGTGATGAGGTGCAGTATCATCGTCATCATCTCAAACTCGAACAAGGGTTTTGTCTTCAAAGTCATAATCCTCACGAGAGCTCAATTCTCCCCCCCCAAAGCAGGCAAGGGAATTTTTCCTCCAAATGTCTAATATCTCTAAAATATTGACACCAGAAGGGAATATGAAGATAATCCAACTTCGGTTTAATAATTCTTTCACCCCATACAATTTCAATTCCGTTCAAAAGTCCCTTTGATAAGCCATGTTCAACCATCACTAAAGAAATTCTTTTATCCACCCTATAGATTCTATTCTTGTCTAATTTGATAAATTTCCCCATGAAATTTGCAAGACCTTCAAAAACATATTTGGTCCAAAGTTCAGTCTAGAAATCAAGTAGGAAGACCTATAAATGTAGTTTCACCATATCTTCTCCTTCATTGGATCAAATTAAGTATGCCATCTCTTAAGCACTACAAAATTATCTTTAATCAGCCAAACTCTATCTAAAACCTTTGGAACATCTTCAACCTTCATGGATACAAATCAAACCCACCCATTGGTTAATATACTAACCCTTGGAGCATATTCAAATTCCACCAACCAATTTTTGGACACTCATTCTATCAATTCCAATATGTTAACCTATGCATATTCGATTCTTCCAACCACTGATCGACAAGAAAAAACTACCATGTTTACGTCCTTTCCAAGGATGAAAAGCTCAAATCCATTCCTGACCTTGTAACCCTTCAATATTCGTCTATCCTGAGCTCTAGCACCAGATAATTGTGTCCCCTTTAGACCAACTCTTCCAAAATTAGTCTTTTCAATTCCAGGCTAAAACCCAAATCCACCATTTCGAACGCATTTCAACTCCAAGCCCGTATCTGAGTCTACTACACCATTGGTAAGTGAAATGGGAACATAAACCCTACTTCGAGGGAAAGAAGCCTCTAGACGACCATAAATACAAGTAGATGGACAAGGCATAGAACCGCCATAAGGCTGATGTGATGTTTCACTCGCAACAAATGCCATTGAAAAAAGTAATAAAAAATCCACAGAAAGGATCAGTTACCATTAACCCTCCAAAAGATATATGAAGAAAGCTCATGGCCATAGGTAAAAAACACTTCACAAAAAATTGGAATAGAACCCAAAATAGGGATATCTAATAATCCTGAAAACCTCTAAGAAAAAATGAGTAAAAAATTATTAAACTTCAAGACCATAGCGGTAGGGAAAAAACAAAGAAATGGACATCAAAAGCTAAAGAAAGCCGCAAAAAAATAGAAAGAAAAATCGGTTCCCACATTTTTTGCTTGGTTGGTACTAGGCCTACAAAGTGATACGCTTAATTCCAAGATTCTGCAACATTCTCTATTAAAATCTAACTAAGGTTTTCAACAACATTATTGACAATATCATATATTAGATCATCAAGTGATTTGGTCTTTTCAAAATTTGATCAATTCAAAATTAAAAGAAATTTATTTGATAACATACCATTAAAAAAATATTACTAATATAATAAAAATTTAAAGTGAAAAAATAACTTCTTCCATATATTGTAGAGTTAATTAATATTGTAAAGTTAATTATTATTTTATTTTTTAGAATATATATAGATATAGATATAGATATAAGTGATGAGGAGATATTATAACCATAACCAAAAATTTAAAATAAAATAAAAATCATGTTTACCAACAAATCATATATTATTGATATGATATTTCTAATTAAATAATATGATATTTTGTTGAGTTTATAATATGATATTTTGTCGAGTTTATTTCTATGAAATGGATGTAAAATAATATATATGAAGACCTTTTAAGAAAAACAAATAAAATGTTTTAAATTTAGTTTAGGAAATGATTTGGAAAATAATGGAAACAAATTAAGGATGCATGAATGGAATGTTCTTAAATATGAAATTAGGTATCATGAGATGTTGTGACTTGGAAAAGGGATGGAATGTTGGCATAGTAAGTGTATTTCATCTCTATATTTGTTTAAAGACCATTAATTCATAATGGAAAGTCATGTAAGGTTAAGTTTGAAGTTAAATTGGTTAAGGGTGGTTGTGAATATGTTGATTAGTGTGTAGGTTGAAAAGTTGGAGATTTGGATAAGTGATTAAAGTTGATTAAGTTTGTATTATTTTAGGGGTGTTAGTTATGCTTTCGGTCATGTATAGATGATCTTATTGATTAGTTTATCAAGAAGCAGTAATGATATAGTGTCTTAATTATTCTTTTCATATCTTGAATTATGTTTAGTTGTGCTTCTGTGCTATAATAGTGTGTATCAATACCGCATCTTTTTCAAATTCATTGTTTATCACTTTTGCAATTCCTTGGTTCTCCAACATGATATCAAAATTCTTGGATTCCATCATATTGTCTACAAATCACTTTGGAGGCTAATAGTTGTATATGCACTCATGTCAAGTCATATCTCTCTAGAATAATAACTCATATTTCAACTTGCAAATTGGATTAAGGTTTTGCTGAGTGATTATAAGTTATAAGAAAGATCCAGTAGTTCTAAATGGCCATAAACATGGCATGTAGCCATAGGATATGGAAACAATATTGAAAAGTAAATCTATTTGGTTGTTTACAAAGCTAACTATTCTTTAGACCCTAATGATAAACATAGTAAATTCATTATTAATAAGAAGTGCAAGGATGTAGGAGTCATGACAACTTACGTCTCTATGGAGATTCTCTTCCACAAGAAATATTAAATTTCTAAATCAAGTCTAGAAGAAGATGGAGAATATGTCCAACAATATTTGAAAAATTCAAGTTGTGAAATTGTGAAAGAGTTTGTCTTAATCCCCTCTCCTTTAAAAAGATGAAAAATAATTTCCTTGCATAAATGAGCTTCCATGAAAATTGGCTGAATGTGGAAAAGACTTTTCAAAGAAATATGATCATCATATAAAGTTAATCCTGATGAATCGCAAAGCACCCCAGGATTATTTTTTATTCAACATTTTTGCTAGTTTGGTTCCCAAAAAGATGATAAGGACCATATTTTTTTATTATTTCTATGATTTTCTAATAAGAGGACTTAAACATTTATTTTATGAAGGTAGACTTGAGAATGAAAAACATGCCCATCTCTTGAAGGGGGAATGTTGATAGAACTATAAAGGAAGAGTTTAAGTATTCAATTTTGAGAGACATCATGGAGGTTACCATGATCACTATTATGTCAATGATACCAAGCACAAGAAGCATGATGATCAACCATCAACTAAGAAAGGTAAGAAGAAGAATATCACTTGCCGATACTTTGGAAAGACATGACAGGTTGAGAAGGTTTATTGGAAGAAGATCAAAGATATTGAGGAAACGGTCAAGAAGTTTGAAGGCAAGGTGTCTAATAGTTGACTAATGAATCAACTAACTTATAAAATTGATTATTAAAAGGTAAGGGAGACAACTATACTTTATTAATTCTCAAGAATTACTTTCTCACATTTCTAAAAGTGAGTATATTATTAATTCAGTTGTACCCATCATATGGCTTAGGATTCTTCTCATTTTGTTCATTTTTAAAAAATATATAGAATAATATATATATTTTTTACATAATATTATGTACTTGTTATTGTTGGTCGTGGTGATACTAAATGTCAAGATGTGTGTCATGTACCAAGTCTAAGTGTTAATTTCTTGTTTGTACCCCATTTGACCTAAATTAGCAAAACAATTGAATTATGTCCTAATTTTGTTGTGAAAGATATTAATAATGAATTTGTTGTTGTTGTTGAGGGTATTCTTTACCCTATAAAAAAATTGTATAAGTTATTTGGTTTCCCTAAGTAGGATCCAAGGTTTTTTATATTGTATAAGTTATGTGGTTTCCCTAAGTAGGATCCAAGGTTGTTTGAACTCATTGGAAAATTAACGACTATAGTAGTATTTGGCATGAGTGACTCAAACATTTGAATTTTTGAATTATGAAATTAATGGTGAAGTTTAATATATTGATTAATATAATATAAGGTGGCACCTCCTAATGGTGTATGTATAAGTTGTGCTTTTTGAAAGAATCACTAAGCCACAAATTTGGGACAAGAAAAACTTGGAGAGAAAATACCTAGTTGGAAATTATCCATAATGACCTTTGTTTAATTAACCAACATACCAATATTTGAGGATTGTGATTAAGATTAAAATTCAATTCACAAAAATGTCAAGGGCATATTATTGCAAGAGTATGAAGTGGGCATGGTGATATTTTGCATGAAATTATCTTCTTTAAAAAATATTGATTGGTGAACCTACTTTAAACATGGTGACCCACGAAGATTGGATTTTCATATTAATAATAAGTTAACAATTCGGGTTTTTCATTCCAAATATTTTGCTTTTAGATCATTTTTATATAGTTTTTAAAAATAACTTCTAGAATTATAAGAATCGTTATCTTTTTTATAATCAACCTATATCATGTTAACCTTGGACTATCAAGTGTTGTAAAATTGTTGATCTTTAATATTTATTTAGGTTAAGGGTGAATCCATAAAGATGGGTAACACTTTTTGACCAAGTGATGTTGAAAATTTGATTTTTTTTACTCATTTATTAAATTGAATCCCTCAAAACTCATCTATGCATTGTGAATTTCAACTTGCAACAAAAAAACAAATTGTAGGGAATTATGTTGTCTTTCCACCTATATTTTAAAAAAATATATATATAATTTAATATGTCAAAATTGCATTTAATGAAAGGTGTGTTTTTTAAAATTTAAGGAAAAGTTAATAAGTGACTTGTCTATATGTAAAATAACTAAATGATAAAAGCATTTTTTTGAAAGAAAAAAAAACATATGAACATAATCTACACATAATGCACTGGGGCCCACATTTTTTTGTAATTTAAAAAAAAAAAAATTGTGTTAATTTTCGAAACTAACTATTGAAAATTTTAATTGCATTTTATACACATGTGTGTGCGCGCAAAGTTTTTTTAACTGGTTATAAAAAATGAAAATGAAAATAACTTTTGAAGAGAATGCGTTAATCTAGGGCGTATATATTTTTTGAAATGTTTTTGTTGTGAAATTTTTATGTTATTGATTTTTCTTTGGGAAAATTTGAATTTGTGGACATGGTTTTGTAAGTGTAAGTTTGAAAAGAAAAGAAAAACTATCATATGAATTCAGAAAGATAGAAATTATTTCCAATAGATAGACGATTTGTTGATGAATCCATCGGTATGAAGTCCACCACTTAATGTGCATCCCGAGATAGGGTTTAGTCTTGCCAAAGCTCAACCATTAAAATTAAATTTGTATAAAACAAGGCTAAATTCTTGTTTTAAAGCCCTGATCGAGCTAATAGCTTGATCAAGGGTTTTAAAATGATCCATCGAGGTTTTGTGTGTCATAATAAATACCCCGATCGAGGGTTCATATGTGGTCAGTGGAATCTCTATCAACTTGTTATCTCGATCAAGCTATTGAAAACTCTCGATCAAGCATTTTGAAAACATTCAATCTAGATACTAAAAACTCAGAGCTTATTATTTCTTATTGATATAAATTTTCATTGAGAAATCAGCATTCTTTGATTTGCAAATTAATTTTCTTTTTAAAAAATAAATTACAAAATTTTATAATATTATTCATAATTTTAATATTAATCTTAATATTTCCAAAAACTAAAATAGATTCAATTTTTTTTAATTTACAATAATTTGATTTTATGATTAGTCAAGGACAATTCCGATGGGACATAAATCCCTGTAGGAGTGGTTTTAAATATATATGTGATTTATAAAAACATAATTCTTGCAATCACCACATGTTATCGAGTATGCCTTCGTGCTTGGATGCTCTCACAATTAAAGCAACAAGTACACTGATTGATGTATTTTTATACATGACGTGTCTTTTTTCATTTTGGTAGTGGTCAAAATATCTTAGAACTTATCCATTCTTTACTAAACATTTGGGATTGACTCCACATTTTAATCACATACTCAAGTTCACAGTTAGACAACATATCAATGGATGATCAACACAAGCTTTACTATTATTCCATAGTGGGAAAAATAGGAAGTGCATTGGGGATTTATTCAGGCAAGCTAGGAATTGTGAGTACCAGTGCAAGCTCTCTTCCAATTTCTATTTTCGTTATTCATGTATTCGTGATTGTTGGTTTTTTTGTTACAATTAATAATAATAATAATAAAAATAATACTAAAACTTTAGAGGAGAAAGACATGATTCCTATGTGATATGATCCAAAAGAATGTAGGGGTCGATAAATCACATTCCTATAATTCTCTTTACATTGAATACAATGTTGTGTGAATCGGTTGTGATTTGATACTTGGAACCATCCCCAAATAGAGCTCAAGAGGGTGTGAAAGAAACCATGGAAGGATTGGTTCTATTTCCCTAACCATTAACAATAATTTCAACGCTATCTTGCTACCACGTTACAACATAGTTGTAAGTTTTTCCAAGATCAATACTAATTGCATTATCCTTACCTTTGTCATCAATATCTCATTTGTGTGATCACAATATTATTGTCTAGAACCAAAAAAATTTCTGACTTTTAATAAAAAAGAATGAGCACAAACCTTGAACCTTGGATGTAGTTTTAAGAGTGCACTGAAGTGTAATATTCCTTTGGTATCACATGCCATAAATATATCAAGTGAGAGCTCATTATGTAAACCATATTTACATATTCACCTCACAAAAATATTAAGGAGCACAGATATAAAACACACCTATGTCACCCACATAAATGACACACATATGCTAATGACATAAGCAATTCTAACCCACCATTCTCATAGAATTGACCCACCCCTAAGCCACTAATGTCTATAACCACTAACCCTTTATAGCTCACCCACTATATATACTCGATCCCCTTAACACCTAAGCCATTAAATCCTCCAGCCTTAACCACCTTGTTTATATCTTTGCTATCAATACAAAGTATCCATGTCCCATTATTTTTCTACATCAACACAATTGGGAACTCGCAACGTGAGGAGCTTGGTCGAATGTGACGCTTTTTGGATGAACTCCCAATTTTGACATTTTATTTATTAGTTGTCAAGAAGAGAACATCTGTATATTAGAACATTAGACAAAATAGATCTAGGTATTCATGACCTAACAATGTAGAGTCATCCTTATAACTGAAGCAAATATATCTTGACATTCTTCCACTATATTTTCCATATTATTTTTCTATGTAGAGGGACCCCACGCATAGGTTTTGGAAGTTATAATGATATTATGATTTACCTTCCAACCAAATCATGAAAAGTAAAAAAATGTTGGTTCGAGACATCACCTTCCTGCACCGTCTTATTGAGATCAAAGAAACCACAGTAGTCAAAACTACTTATGGTACACTGTAGAGGTGACCTTCCAAAGTAACAATAATAATAACAATGATTCTATGGTGCATAGGATCATAAACAACATGATGTTTCAACCTGTAGGGTTTTCCTAGAATAAAATTACAAAATTCAAGTGAGGAAGCATCACATAGTACATCATCTTTTAAGGGATTGATGTTGTAGGGTATAAGACATTGCTCACTAATCTGTATGTATCATTTCTCTAGCTCAACTAATTGATGGTGTATGATTGTGGGTGTGAAATTTGTAGCTCTAATATTCTAATTACCTCAATTGATATTAGGTTCTTTTAGCTATTACTTCCAATAAATAATTTTAACAAATTCCCCTTTTCCCACATTTGTGAATGGAAGGGTTCCTCACATTATTTTAGCTCCTCTTTCTCTTTTGGTTGGATCTTTGTGGTTGTGCTGGTAGCACTTGATTCTACATCAATTTGTGTACTTTCCCTTATATAGTTCTAATTCAAAGTGTGAGAAAAAATTTTACTCTGAGGATTTCATCTTGGCTAGCAATTATTCCTTTGAGCGACATTCATCATTGTTATGCTAGGGGGTTTTCAAGAACTTAAAACATTTCCAATACCATTCTTCGACTTCCCATTACACTGCATTGCATTGGATTGGATTGGTTGTGTTGAGGTTGGATATGCTTGCTTTATCCTTTGTATTATAATTTAGGGCCACCTCTACCATATTTTTGTTGCGACGGATTTGTAGACACAAACTATTAATTATTCTTCTCCTATTTTTTTTATTGATTTTGATAGCATACTAATAAGCAACTCCTAATGAGGGTATGTCTAGGAAATCCATCTCTATTTGGATGTACCTATGTAGGTAACTATGGTACTTTCAAACCAAGTGTTGTTCATAATCTCCAATCCCTATATTTAAGTGCAAGGTATGGAATATATTGGTGTATTCCAAAACTTTGTAGTATCTCTCTTGGAGATTTTTCCATCTCATGTATTAGTCATCATAGTTTGCGACAAGTTATAATTCCTCTTTGAGGGAATAAACAAAAACCTTCCAAGATGGTTTTTATCCCATATGTTGTAAAATCATTTCGAGCATGTATATCCTAATAGTTGTCTCATAATATTTAACATAGGGGAGAGACATAATAAGTGCAAAGATAATCTTTTTTTCGCTAATGTTTTTTCCAACAAAGTTATAACTATCTAACAGATTTAATAATTTCTCTAAGGCAATTGGATTTATTTGTCCTTTAAATAAGGGGATGTCAAAGTTAACTTCTAACTTGAATGGCATTGGGGCCTATTAAATGGTTATTGGTTGAAGGTGTCTACACCACCATTGGTAGTCATTCAAGGATCTAGGAAAAATTATCCATCATCTCATTCCTCTGTCAAGCAAGGGATTTCTTAAGAAAAAACTTAATAAGATCTCTTTCTACGTCATGTCACTTTTATTCTACCATGTGATGGATTATTCCAACAAAAAATATTTTTCCCGAGATCAATTAGTTTGAATCCCAACTTCCAGTATCTAGACTGCATTACGGACATGCACAGAGAAATAAAAAAGAGTGGATTGCTTTAATACCTCTAATATGGATGATATAGAGAACAAAATGAATACATATATATGATTGAAAAATAACATATAGATATTGTAGATAGCACAATTATATAATAAAACCCCAATTCTATTAAGGAATGAAATGAGAAAATACTTTATTTTGCAAAGCAATACCAACTAGCTAGAACGGTGGTATCCTATCCATGAAAAAAGATGTATCAGCTACACTCATTCACAAGAAGATATTACAAGAAGGAAATGATTTATTTTAACATAACTTATTATACCCTAGGATGAAAAAACCTTAAAATTATATCAAAAACCCTAACCCTAGTAAATGATGTGGCAAAATGGATTTGGGATCTAAGGTGGCTAGTTGATACATAAACTTCGTGAGGGTGAAACTTTTGCATACATACTATGTTTATGGAATTTATTGGACCATTAAAAATCTTAAGTAATTCTCTATGAATTTAGAATGTCACAAAATCAAAGATTTCATGGCTTACACCCACTACCAAAAGTGCAAGGACTTGAAAATTGAAGTAATATTATAAAGATGTGGAACCATTATGAATCATTCAAATTAGTGTGTGGTCACCACCATCCATCTAGATTAGAGTGAGTGATGTAAGGTAGTAATAATCATTGGCATAAATGAAAAGAGGAATGTGTAATATTGTGCGACATATTTGCAAGAAATGGGAGAATAATAAACAATGAGATAGATGTAGAGCAATGTTAGTTCAAGATATTAAGGGAAATGTTGTGGATGTTAATTACAACAGATTAGAGTGAGTGATTTAAGGTAGTAATAATCATTGGCATAAATGAAAAGAGGAATGTGTAATATTGTGCGACATATTTGCAAGAAATGGGAGAATAATAAACAATGAGATAGATGTAGAGCAATGTTAGTTCAAGATATTAAGGGAAATGTTGTGGATGTTAATTACAACAGATTAGAGTGAGTGATTTAAGGTAGTAATAATCATTGGCATAAATGAAAAGAGGAATGTGTAATATTGTGCGACATATTTGCAAGAAATGGGAGAATAATAAACAATGAGATAGATGTAGAGCAATGTTAGTTCAAGATATTAAGGGAAATGTTGTGGATGTTAATTACAACAGATTAGAGTGAGTGATTTAAGGTAGTAATAATCATTGGCATAAATGAAAAGAGGAATGTGTAATATTGTGCGACATATTTGCAAGAAATGGGAGAATAATAAACAATGAGATAGATGTAGAGCAATGTTAGTTCAAGATATTAAGGGAAATGTTGTGGATGTTAATTACAACAGATTAGAGTGAGTGATTTAAGGTAGTAATAATCATTGGCATAAATGAAAAGAGGAATGTGTAATATTGTGCGACATATTTGCAAGAAATGGGAGAATAATAAACAATGAGATAGATGTAGAGCAATGTTAGTTCAAGATATTGAGGGAAATGTTGTGGATGTTAATTAGAACAAATATAGGTAGAGGAGGATGTCCAATATGCAATTGTTTTCACATAAATTTTGAGAAGTATGCTCAAAATTTTATAGCTAAAAGAGATTAATGTAGAAGCCTAGTAAGAACATCACATCACCTCTTGAACATGACTTGTCAGCATATATACTATCAAAAAGACTTTGTCATCATTACTGATTAACTAAATTTCGTTTGTATAAATAAAAGTAATATAATTTTGTAAGGGATATGGATTGATTGGTTTTTATGTGACTAGATGGTTGATCTCCATAATGTCTCACCTTCCTTTAGATTTGCATAAATCATTGCCCCTCAAATGGGAAAGGGGCATTTAGCTCTCTTAATTTTGTTTAGATATGAGATTAGATAACTCCATATCATGGCTCCCTTGAATGTAAATAAAATCAAGAACATGGTCATTAATAATAAATAAAGAGATTGCATCATTATGTGTGGTATTTTGTGATGTTTTATTGTTATTCTATGTATAATTCTATTGTGAATGTTTGTTTTTACATTATCTTAAATTGTTGAATTTGTTTTTATGTTTTCTATATCTTATCTTAAACATATATATATGATAAAATATAAATAAACAATCATGTAAAAACCAATTCAATCATTATATAAATCTACATTATTATATATCTTAATGTAGAAATCTATTTACATCACATATATATGATAAACTGTAAATAAGCAATGATGTTAAAACCAATTCAAACATTATATAAATTTATATTATAAATAATGTATATGTTAAATATAATTAAAGGTAAAAATCTATATGTAAGGGTTTAACTATTAATCATTTTAAAATTGAATTATTTTTATTAATATATATATAATATATGGATTTACTTTAAAAAGTAATTTATATATGGATTTTAATAAAATAATAAAATATAAATTAAACAAAAATTAAACAATGTTTTCTATAACCTAAAGTTCAAAACCAGTGGAAGCATATGACACTTTAATACAATAGTTTAAAATATTAAGTAAATGATTTTTTTACAATGTCTATTGTACTTTAAAGTTAAAAACCTAAGTGAAGGGATTTGATCCTTCTTGACACTTCATAAATCCAAGTTAAGATAAAATATATACTAATTTATAAGTATAAAAGATATAAGTTTATGTTAAAATATTATTTGAATTTAAGTACACTAGATAATAACTTTTATTTTTCAGCGTTAAAATTAAATTCAATTAATACAAATTATAATGTATTATTCATTTATAATAAATAAGTAATAAGCCTGATTTGTTTCGTTGGTTTGTGGAATTTAGAAAAGCTTTCCATACTATGCCTAGAAATAACCTATGGAATAGGCTAGAGGAGCTTAAGGTTCCTTTCTAGCTAAGAGATGCTACGATAAGGTTATATGAAAAGGTTGTTTCCAAGTTTAATGACATATATATAACTGTAATATTGAAGTTAAGAAAAGATTTCACCTCATCCCATCCTTTTTTGGAATTTATATCAATAAGCTAGAAGGTTGGTTAGAAGAAGCAAGTTGTACTGGCACACATCACAGGAAATTTCAAATCAAAATGAGCCTCCTAAAAAAATTAATAAAATAATAGTTAAAATAATAAAATAATATTTATTAATTTTAGAGGAAGAAAAGAAAAAAACTACTTTTTTATGATACCTATCCTAAATATATATTAAAAAAGTGTTTAAGACCTATACGGTATTTCAAATATAAAGCAATTTCATTGGCTAACACATGATGACATGGAATTTGCATTAGAGTTAAAAGGCCCATTTTGAGTTGAAATGTCCTCTAATGATCTTAGCTAGGATAGTTATCATCCTCTTGCTTTATGCTAATGAAATTGTTCTTATGACAAGGTGTTTCATTGATCTTGATAAGCAATTAAGAATTCTCAAATATTTCTACTCTAATATGTGTATGACTTTTAACACTGACAACATAAAATTTATGATTATAAAGTCCAAGAAGGACACCTACGCTAATTTTATATCTGACAATAGCAAGAAAAGATAAATTTGAACAATAGCATCGAGAAAAGGATTAAAAAAGGGTGGAAATATGGAAATATTATTTCTGTCTTTAAAACAATTGTAAATCAATCAATCTAGTCATGTGGGATAAAAATAAGTCTCTCTTTGAAACTCTTCTCATCCATGTTGTCTTCTATTGTTGTGAGGTATGGGGATGCAACATATCTAGAGAATCTTGGAGAAATATTGAGCAAGTCCATAAGTGTTTTATAACTAATTACGCCCGAAGGTGTATATATGTTAGAATTTTGGGGTGGACTACCATCTATGCTTTTTCATCTATGAACAAGAGTGAGACAAATGTATTGTCCAGATTGATTCTATGGGTGTCGTCCAAGATTAAACGAGAATGAGACAAGTGTACAGTCTAGATTGATTCTATGGTTGTTGTTCAAAATTAATAATTAATCATTTCAAAAAAAAGAAAAAATAGCTTAATTAACATGTGATAAGTACAACTAGTGATAGTTGTAAATATTAAAATTAATCATTAACTATTTGATTATTAGATACAACTACGAGCTTAACTCCATCGATTATTAGATACAACTATTAGCTTAACTCCAATTATTCTAGAACTATTAGCTTAACTTCAGCTCTAATAACAGTTATATTAGATAACTATTAGATACACTATTAGTTTAACTCCAATGATTCTACAACTATTAGCTTAACTTCATCTCTAATCACTTAAGGCTTAGGCCAACTACATTTGGCATCTAGGAGTCTAGCTAATATGAGTCATGTAAGAGTCAAAATCCTAATAAAATAGTTGGAACTCCTAATAAACTCCTCCAAACTCCTAATAAGCTCCTGCATCCCGTAGTTGGATATCTAACTAATATACAGTTCATATTACATGTTTAGGTTTTCCATATAGATATAATTAGGTTTTCGATTCTTTTTAAAGGAGGTTAGTCTAACTCATAATTAACAATTTCAAAAAAAATAAAAATAGCTTAGTTAACATCTGATAAGTACAATTCGTGATAGTTGGAAAAAACAAACTTCAGCTTCATTTATTCGATTATTAGATACACCTATTCAATTATTAGCTTAAATAAATTGATGATACAACTATTAGCTTAACTTCAACTCAATCATGACTTTTACTTGAATTGCAAATTCCAATATATTAACTTTTAAATTAACTATTAGATACAACTATTAACTTAACTCCAATGATTCTACAATTATTAGTTTAACTTTAACTCTAATCATTGTTATATTGCGTAAATATTAGATTAACTCCAATGATTCTACAACTATTAGCTTAACTTCAACTCTAATCGCGGTTATATTGGATAACTATTAGCTTGTTCCAATCATTGATACAACTATTAAAATAAATTTAGATGAACTCCATCTCTTAGCATGAGAAGTTGACCTTGATTGCAATGAAACCATGCACCAAGAACAATCACTTAGGTAATGTGCAAATTATGTGATACTTGAACTCCATATGGCACTTGGGAGTCAAGTTAATGTGCATAAGGCATAGTCTAAGCTTTATATTAACTTTTAAATTAACTATTAGATACAACGATTAGCTTAACTCCAATGATGATACCACTATGAGCCTAGATTCAACTATGAGCTTCAACCATAAATTAAGTTGTTGTTGTATTAGCTTACTATTAGATACAAGTAATTGACACATTCTTTAGTAAAAAAAACATTATCAATATGTGAAATATATACCTCTCTGTGTATTTCAAACATGTTAATCTTAGTAATATGGTTGGTGCTAGTAACCTAGAAATTAAAACAAATATGTCGAACTAATGGATCGAGTGCATGTAGTTATGTTTGTAAGATCAATGCTTTGGGCCATCTATATGTGGCTCTTCATTAGGACCAAGAAAGTAAAAAAACTTATCATCATCTTAATCATTCATAAATACTCATAATGTGTATCGAGAAAGGATCCGACCATGTGGAATGAGCGAAGGAGCCTAATTGTTGTACGGTCTAGCATTTTGCATCATAACAACAGACAATTGATTGTGGCTTACTCTAATTACATCATCCCGATTAAGATTATTCGCATTTTTTTTATTTCGATTACCTCATATTTTCCTTTTTGTGTAACTATCAATCTTGGCAACGATCTCTGAACCATCAATATTAATGGGATGTTTTTTTTTGTAAAAGTGTTTTTCTAATCCTAAGTTTTTGGTGTTATTGTTATTGATACCAGCACTGTGAAAGAGTAGAATGAAGCAACAGAAGCACTACTGGCAGTTGATTGCCTTCACATTATTAAGAGCAGATTAAATAGGAAATGGAAAACAACAATACTATGGGTGAATACCATAGGTGATTAAATACCATGGGTTACCTAACTCACTAACTTAACTATGGGTGAGCTTACACTCTTCAACACACCCCCTTAATCTCAACTGGTAGTACATCATGAGCATTGTCTATGCCTAAGTGCTCTCTCTGATATACAAATGCAGATGTTCCCAATGGTTTGGTGAACATGTCAGTTAACTGCTCCTTAGAGCCACAAAATAGTAAAGAAATTTGTCCATCATTGACTAACTCACAAAGGAAATGATAGCGAGTGTCAATGTGTTTGATTTTTCTATGAAATACATTATGTTTAGATAGTTGTATTGCAGATTTATTATCACAGAAAATAGAAGCGGGATCTTTTGCAGTGTGTCCCATATCCTTTAACAGTCTTCTTAGACAAACTGCATGGCAAGCTATTGTGGTGGCTGCTACATATTCTGCTTCTGCAAAAGACATGCTCACAATGGGATGTTTCTAAGATGCCCAAGAGATTAGATTTGTACCCAAATGGAAAGCATAACCAGATGTGCTTTTCCTATCATCAAGACTACTTGCAAAATCACTGTCAGTGTACCCTGTAAGAGTATTGTCTGGTGTATGAGTGTACCAGAGGCCATATCCAAGTGTGCCTACAACATATCTCAGTATTCTTTTTCCAACGTTCCAGTGAGAGTATTTGGGAGACTCCATAAATCTGGAAATAAGACTGACAGCATACATCAAATCGGGTCTAGTTGCAGTCAAATACATTAAAATGCCTACCATTTGTTTATAGAGTGTATTGTTTACTGCTGGTTCATCACCATTCTTGGTTAACTTGGTGCCAAGAGCTATAGGGGTTTCTGTTGGCTTACATTTATCCATTCAGAATCTCTGCAAAATATCAGTACCATACTTATGCTGGCAGATAAAAATTCCTTTATCAGTTTGAGTAACTTCCAGGCCAAAAAAGTACTTCATCAGTCCTAGATCAGTCATTTCAAATTCCTTTTTCATGACTGTCCTGAAATCTTCAAGCATCAAATTACCAGTGTAAATCATGTCATCAACATAAAGACATACCATCAATATTTTACCTTGCTCTATTTTGACATACATAGTGGGCTCATTGTTGCTTCTGTTGAAACCATTGTTGATGAGGTAGGAGTCAATCCTACTGTACCAAGCTTGTGGAGCTTGTTTTAGACCATACAAGGCCTTTTTTAGCATATACACTTTTTCTTCATCACCCTTGACAGTATAACCAAGTGGTTGGTCTACATAAACTTCTTCTTCAAGAATTCCATTAAGAAAGGAAGATTTCACATCCATTTGATACACAGGCCATTGATTTTGTGCTACAATGGCAAGTACAGCTCTGATGGTATCTATCCTTGCTACAGGAGCAAAGGTTTCATCATAATCTATACCATACTTTTGTGCATAACCTTTGGCAACCAACCTTGCCTTGTGCTTTTCAAGTTCTCATTTTTCATTCAATTTGGTCTTATAGACCCATTTGAATCCAATACTAGTTTTGTCTACAAGGATGTCAACAAGATCCCAAGTCTGATTTTTTTTACTGCATCAATATCTTCATTCATGGCTTTTACCCACTGTTCATCCTTCACTGCTTCATTAAAAGATGTGGGCTGACAAGAGAAGAGAGAAAACTAAAGTTGCTCATCTAGAATTGGATTTTGTTCATATAACTCTCTCAAGGTTTTGGTTTTCTAGTTATGTGGTGGACCATCTGCTGCATCTTCTTGCTGTTGTACTTCCAATCTCGGAAGTCTGATAGGTAGATCTGGATGATATGAGATTTCTTCATGTTGTATGTCTAAAGGATCACTCCAACATTTGTCTTCAATGAACATTATGTCTCTGCTCACCACAAGCTTCTTGGTGACAGGATTATATATCTTGTATGCCTTGTGTTGTTCTCTATAACCAGTGAAAATGCAGCGCTCACTTTTCTTGTCTAAATTTATTCTGAGTTCATCAGGTATATGCACAAATGCAACAGAACCAAAAATTCTAAGATGTGAGACACTAGTCTTAGTGCCACTCCATGCTTCTTCAAGAATCTTGTCATGGATAGTCACTGTGGGTGATCTGTTGAGCAAGTAGACTGAGCATCCAACAGCTTCAGCCCAATACTCATTTGACAACTTCTTGTGTGACAGCATGCTATGGGCCATGTTCATGATGGTCCAATTCTTCCATTCAACAACTCCATTCTGTTGTGGAGTGTATCTGGTGGTGAAATGTCTCTGGATTCCATGTTGTTTACAAAAATCTGAAAACTCATGTCAATCATATTCACCTCCAGCATCTGACCTGAGCATTTTAATGGAATTTCCAGACTACTTCTCAATGAGAGCCTTGAACTCTTTAAACTTGGAGAAGATCTCTAATTTGTGCTTGAGAAAATAAATCCACGTTTTTCTGCTAAAATCATCAATAAAGGTCAGAAAATAAAAACTACCTCCTATGGATTGGGTTTGCATGGGTCCACAAAGGTCTATATGAACTAACTCAAGTTTCTCTTTGGCTCGAGATTTGGAAGTGGGAAAATTGTACCTATGATGTTTACCAGTGATACAATCCTCACAAATGTTGGATTGTTTATGAATAACCGGTAATCCTTTGACCATTGACTATTTGTGTAGGAGATTGAGACTCTTGAAGGGAAGATGACTGAATCTACAGTGCCATAAGCAGGATTCATCTTGACTGGAAACTGTATGAGATATAGGATGTGGAATGTTAGCACTCCTAAGACTAATAGGTAATATTCTATTCTTGGTCATTTCAACTTTGGCTATGAGTCTCTTACTGGGAGGTTTATCATAGATAGCACAGTATGTATCATGAAACCTAACATCATACTCATTCTAAAGTAATTGACCTATACTGATTAAATTTACAGTCAAATGAGGTACATAAAACACCTCATGAATGGACATTTTTTCATTTTGATTACTAAGTACAGGAATAATACCTTTTCCTTTTGTTGGAACCAGAGAGTCATCTCCTAGCTTGATATTCGTGACAATAGAGGAATCCAAACTAGAGAATAATGACTTGTTACATGTCATGTGATTGCTGCAATCGCTATCTAGTAGCCATAGATCTGAGCTGCAGTGTTCTTCAATTGCTTGATAAGACGGAAACATCACCTCTGATGAGCCTTCTTCTTCTTTGGAGACATTGGCTCTGTTATTTTTATGGTTATTGTTCTGGTCCGCTTGCTTCTTTCTACATTCTTGTTCATAGTGCCCATACTTCTTACAGTAGTTACACTGAACATTGGACTTATTGGTCCATCTCTTGACTCTTCCCCTATGACCTTGAGAGTTTTGAGAGTGTTATGAATGCTATGATTGTTCATGATTGTGACTGGTTTTGTCTTCTGTAGATCGATACCATCGGCCTCTTCTTCCTCTACCTCGTCCTCTTCTGCCTCGACCTCTGTTGAGGGAAGCCTGGGTGCTGAATGCATTGGTCAATGATTCTTCTTCTTGAGTGAATCATGCTTCATGAGATAGAAGAGATCCAGTCAACTCTTCTAGGGTGAACTTAGACAGATCTTTTTCTTCTTCAATGGCAGTCACTACCATAGCAAATTTCTTGGTGAGACACCGAAGAATCTTTTGAACAACGATTTTTTGTTCTAGCAGTTCACCATACGTTTGGAATTGGGTCACAATACCTTAAACCCTAGTCATGAACTGATCCACAGTTTTTTACTCTTTCATCTTCAAACTTTCAAATTGAATGCGTAGGGTTTGTAGTCTTATCGTTTTAACGCGATGGGTTCCCTTGTAGGCCTATGCAAGTAGATTCCAAGCCTGATGTGCACTGGTAGCACCTGAGATCCGTGGGAAAATGGACTCTTCAATGCAACTTTGGATCATCCATGTGGCTGTGAGATCTCGGTCTCATTGAGCTTTGAGAGCATTCTTCTAAGCATTATTCATTGTGGCAAGAGCAACCGCTTCAGGTTCTTTGAACTCTGTTTCCACCATATCCCAACATTTATTGAGTTGCAGAAATGTACTCATTTTGATAGACCAAAAATCATAGTTAGATCTGGTCAGAACAGGTCCAGATATCAGCTTCAAAGAACTCATATTAGCCATCAGATATGACTAAAATAAATATTTTCCCTTGCTTTTTTTTTTAAATAGAATGAAGCAACAAAATCACTACTGGCAGTTGATTGCCTTCTCATTATTAAGAGTAGATTAAATAGGAAATGTGAAAGAATAATACTATGGAAGAATACCATAGGTGAGTAAATACTGTGGGTTACCTAACTCACTAACTTAACTATGGGTGAGATTAGACTCTTCAACACACCCCCTTAATCTCAACTGGTAGTACATCATCAGCACTATCTATGCCTAAATATGCCTGCTGGTCTATGTCTCAGCTAGGCTTACATTTCATTCAAAAAACATCAGCTTGACTTTCTTCCTTGAAGTGTACTTGGAATTCTTTTTCTTTGTCTTCTGGATCTTAAAGCTAAGTAGTTGATATTCTTCATCTTCTGGAACATAGTGCAAATCTTCATCTTCTGTTTCAACATGATTCTTCTAGTTGTCATCTTTACCTGCACACTGAAAATTTTTGTTTGAAAAAATATGAATATATTTCAGCTTTTCTAGGAGAGCATTCACATCTTTGCATTGCTCATCAATGACAATTACTTCATTATTGACTTCTTCATTTGCTTGAACCCACTATGCATCCTTCACTACTTCTTCAAAAATTGTGGGATCAGAAGAAAACGGAGCATACTGTAGATGCTCATGACTATCCTGCTCATAGATCTCCCTCAAACTTCTGGTTTTCTGGTTTTGGGGTGGACTGCATAATGTTGTTTCTTTTGTGATGCTATCAGTTGGTTGTTTCTCATTCTCAGCAACTATTGCAACTTCTATGCTGCGATTAGTTAGAGTCAACATTGACCGTTCCAAGTTCAAACAACTGTGACACTTTTGAGATCTCAAGAAAGAACTAAAAATTACATGTGTCTTTAAAGATACTAGCTAGTTTCTAGTAGACCCAGCAAAAAGGTTCAAAACCCAAAAAAAAATACACAAGACTAAATAAGCCTCAAACAAAGGCTAAATATCCCACAGACAAGAGATCATAAATATTAATGAGGCCAGAATCAGTTAGAATATTTTCCATCCATGCAATGTAGCAAACCTTCTTTTACCTTTCAAAGATGACTTTGAGAGTTTCAATAAGCAAGCTGATTTTGTTCCCAGTAAATGTGATGGAAAGAGATATGACAGGAGTTCTTAAGCTTCGAGTGAATCTTGCTACACCAAGGTAATAACAAGACAACTTCCATATTAAATTCACCTTGCACCCATTTTTTAGTGACTCGACAGTCACCATCAACTTTGAGAATCACTACACCAAAAATTGAAGCAATCTTGCATAAACACCAAAGAGCTAAAATCTATGCCATCATATTTGAACTTGTTCCACACTGAAGTTGTAAATTGAGACTATGGGAGTTTCTAATGCTTAGAACTGCACCAACAACATAAATTCCATCCTTTGTTGCACCATCAAAGAAACCAAAAGCACTCGTATTTTGAATATCTTTCAAAACCCTTGGTTTTATAGAAAATGGATTATTCAAGAGAAACTCATTTTCCATATTTAAGATATGTATGCAGATTGAGATTTGGTCATGTAAGTGGTCTTCAAAGATGTTAGTATTCCTAACATTCCAAATTTTCCATGAGACAATTGTAGGTAAAGAATTAAAATCTCTGCAATTTTTAAACCACATACAGCAAGAATGATTAAAATTATCTCCTTCCCAATTTCTATGAATCTTAAGAGAAATACACATAGTCTTCCAGATATTGACAGAAAAACTACAATTAAGCAACAAGTGATCAACTGTTTCTTCATCCTTTTTACAGAGAGAACATAAATTTGGCCCATTCCATCCTTTTTTAATGAGATTGTCCCAAGTTTTTAAACAATTTTGGAGAGCTAACCACATAAAACATTTTATTTTCAGTGGGATTTTCCAATTCCACAATGTTCTATACCGCCATTTATGAAAAATACTGGAGCAATTCTTAACTAGGGCCTAATAAGCAGACTTTGCAATGATAAGACCAGTCTTAAGATTAGAAAACCAAATCAAAGTATCTTCTTCATGAGAGATTCTACAACTTGTAGCATTTAGTCTATTAATATAAAATTCCCACTCCAAGGCCTAATCCTGAACTAATTCTAGATCTTTTGTCGAATACCAATATGATCTATCCGTGTTGATCCAGAAAGGTTTTTTTATATGAGAAAGTGTATAATAACCGATTTAAGCCAAATAATTTGTAACATAAGGAGAAATTTTATGATCATCCTCCAAACCAATAATGGGATTGATACCAACAAGAACATTTTTTCCATTACCCACTTTCCAAGTGATAAACTAACCCACCCAATGATATGGTTTCATAAAACCTTTCCAAATTGGAGACATATTTCTAGAGTTCCTTTTTGGCAATCTTATCCTATCTATAAGGTTCATATTTAAGTACTTTCCAAATAAAATTGAAGACTAGAGTGTGTTTCCTGTCAACCCACGCCAAAAAATACTAAGTATTAGAGTAGAGATGAACCAATGTAATTTTTTTATGCCCCAACCACCCCAATATTTTGGCATAGAAATCTTGTTGCAACTATTCATTATAAGATTGCCTTTTTTTCTCCACCTGTCCATAAAAATTGAAATTGAACCTTCTCAATTTGATAATAATAGAAAAAGGAATCTGCAGTAGTGAAAACCAATAGACCAAGATACTAATGAGAATTGTCTTGATGAGAGTGGTCCTTCCACCAATTGACAGTAATCTGAAAGTCCAGCTTGTAACTCTTTTTTCAAATTTTTCCAATAGCCATATCCAATCACGAACTCTATAGTCATTAGGCTTCAATAAAAAACCTCGATATTTGAAACCAAATTCAAGCTCAAAGGTTTTATAATGAAGGATAGAAGTAATACTATCAAAGCTTTCTTTACCCAGCTTATGATGGTGGAAACTTGATTTCTTTATACTTACAGACATCTCAGAAGGCTTACAAAAAGGTTTGATTATCTCCTTCTAACATATCCATTCTTCCAATGAATCTATACCAAACATCAAAACGTCATCAACAAAGACTAAATGGGTAATGAACAATTTTTTACTGATTTTCACTCCCTTGATCTTCCCTTTTTTCTTTGATTCTAAAATAATCCTACTCAGACCTTCTATAATTAGCATAAAAAGTAGAGGGGAGAGAGGACATCCCTACCTAATTCCTCTCTCACTCCTAAAAAAACCTGTGGGGGCACTAGTTACCATAACAACAAACTAAGCAGAATTAACGCAAGCCGTGATCCATTTAACATCCAAAACAGGCATACCAATTTGATAAAGAATTAACCTTAAGAAATTCTAGTCAACTCTATCAAAATATTTTTCCAGGTACATCTTCAAAAGCATAGCCTTCAATTTCTTATGTTTAATGGAATGAATAGATTCTTGAGTTATCACAATTACATCTAAAATTTGTCTATCATGTAAGAAACCAAACTGTTCCAAAGATAAACAATTTGAAAGAGAAGGTTTAATTCTGATGTAGATGATTTTAGAAATGAGCTTATAGACTAGATTACATAGCAAATTTGGCCTAAAATCCGCAAAAGTGAGGAACCAGAGTGAGGAATGTAGAATTTAAAGTTCCATAAACATAACATTTAGATCTAGAAAAATTCCACTATAGCTAGCTGATCTTCCTCCATAATATCAAAAAAATGGAGAAAGAGATCGACAGTCCACCCATCAAGGCCCGAACTTTTCTCCTTTTTAAAAATCTTCAAAGCATCCTCAATTTCTTTCAGAGTCACCTTCTCTCCCAACTTTTCCTTTTCTTCTATCTCTAAAAAGCATGGGAATAACTTGATAGTTTTTAACTAGGCTTCCAGGGAACAATAACCATCATCCTTACAGATCCCACTAGAGAACTGCATTGCAAACTTCTTGAGTTGAATTTGACCTTTCACTACATTACCATTTCATCCAATAATTCCCATATTGAATTGGAGTGTTTTCTATGAGAAGCAAAGGAATGGAAGAACTCGGTATTATTATCTCCTAACTTGATCCAAAGTTCTCTTCTCTTTAGCCTCCAATCCTTTTGTTCTTGTTTGAGAATCAAGTCTTTCTTTTCCTCAAGTTCTTTAGTTAACAAAATATCCTCCTCTGAAACAGAATAATACCATTTCTTGATAAAGAAGCTCTTAATATGATCCTCAAGAAGAGAGAACTCTTCTTTTTATTTGATCTTTTTGTTCTTTATCCATTTGGTCACTTCCTCTTTAATCTTTTTTAACTTAAAAACAATTTTCTCCATAAGATTTAGATCTTCATCCGATATGTGATGCATCCAAACATCTTTTATAAAAGAACAAAACTATGTATTATCTAACCAGGAACTATTGAACTTGAAAGGGAAATTTTGGCTAGGGGTGGTACCTTCTCGTTGTAAAAAAATGGGCCAGTGATAAAAAAATTTGCTCTTCCCTACCCAAGTTCTATACTGATGGAAATACTAAACCAAATACGCCTTAACTACAAATCTGTCCAGTATTTTTTGGATACCTTCCTTGCCACTCCTACCATTAGTGCAAGTAGGCTCTAAACTTGTGGAATGATGTCAATAAGTTCAAAAAATTTCAAAAGGGTTTTGAAGAAGTCATCCAACAGGGATGAGTTTTCCTTTTTCCCCCAAATTTCTGTAGGAGAGGTAGTGAAATTTAGGTCTCCCACCAAAATAAGATTATTAATATCTAAAATACAATAATCTGAAAGAGAAACCCAAAAAAATTCTCTATTTTTGTAAGGAGCATACATATTAAGGAAACTAACATCTTTTTCCAAAACCCCCAGGTTCCCCTCCAATAAAATTCCCAAATAAGTTTTAAAACGCTTTATATTAACAACCCTCATATTCTAACAGGACAACAGGCCTCCCAAGAGACGTAGAGCAGTAACAACAGACAATTCCCAACCAGGAAGGATATTGGCTAGAGTTTCCACCGCTATAGAAGCACGACACATCATTTCTTGTAAAAAAATAATAACAAGGCTAGTATCTGCAATATGTTTTGATAAGTCCCTAACCCTATCAACCTTACCAAAACCCCTTACATTCAAAGAGAGAATCATAGAGTCTTCAAAATATTCTGACAAAAACAGCTTCGACCCTGATAGCAAATAGGGACAACGGGATTTTAAGTGTCCCTTATTTTTACAGTAAAAACAATGGAACGGAACCCTAAATTAATCAAGTTTCTATTGAAAGGAAATTTTACACCAGATAACCTCAACCTCTGCAGGAATCCCTTCAGTAATGTCAAATTCTACCATAACCTTCACCACCATTTTATTGAAGCCATAGAGCAAATATTTGTCCACCCTGATAAATTTTCCAACAACATTTGTTATACCTTCCATGACATTTTGCATCCAAATCTCTAGAGGGAAACCGAGTAACGACATCCATAAGTGACTTCTAGTTTGTTTCTCTCTAGCAGGATTAATGGACAATGTCATCATTTTAATAATAGAGAGGCTTTATTATGAATCCATACCTTGTTGAGGATATTCTCAATTTTATATTCATCCATAAAAATAAAATATATCCATCCATTGATCAACATATAAACCCTCAGTTTGTAACCCACTTTTGACACCCAGTATTTATTTACCCAAGTCAACAAATCATTTATTTTGAGCTTAGCAAACTCCACTCTTCCAACTATCACCCTTTTTTAAAGCATTTCGACCATGTCCACATTAGCATCAACCCCCATCCCAAACCTTGCCAAGCCTTCCTTTTCCTTGTATGATTTATGTCATCATCTCACTCATGCTCAATCCTTGATCAAACGAGTGGATTTTCTCTTTCTTGTGTCTGCCATAACCTAGCTACTCTCATAATGTTGGAAAAAAAGCTTCAATGCCTTGAGAAAATCACAAAGAAGTAGGGTTTGGTATTTTTTTACGAGATCCATAAGGTAAAATGAACGGTCATGATTTAGATAGCACATCCACCTACCATGAACACATACAATTGTCACATCAACACATCATATCCAAAAAAAAAAAAAATGAAACCCTCCATGCTTCAAAGGGAAATATTCCATGCATCTTAAAGAAAGAAGATATGTACTTTAGGTTAAAGGAAAAGGGGGTATACAAAGCCCCTCTTTCAGTTAGGTTTGGAAACTTTTCCAAAAACCCCACTTCTGAAAAACCAAAATCCAACTCAAAGGACAACAAAAAAAGAGAGAAAAAACGAAGAAAAGTTCTAATACCCTAAGTTTACTAGCATAACTTGTCGTGTAGCAAAACCCTAATAGATTCCCACTTTTTTACTTGGTAGGTACTAGGCTAATCCATAAGGATTAGCAAAACTCCAAGTTGTTGCAGCAATGTGTTAGCCATCAACAAGGATTTTCAGAGTCATTTTCCCCATCATTTCCATCCCCCTTATTACTTATTACTTGTCATATTGCAACAACCCTTAACTCACACCATGTGTATCAACAAAATTTTATTAAAGCAGTCATCAATATGTTGTTATCCTTGTCAAGAAAGTGGTGGTAAAATACATCAATACTTCAATCCGGGTAAACAATATCATGCATGTCAGTACACCTTATTAACTCTTAAATATGGAAAATCTTAATCTAAATATCAACTTTGTTTTCCCAATTCTATAAAGTTGTTGTTAGAAAAACATGATCGGAAAGCAATAACAATAAACAATAAACAAGATGCAAATATTATAACCACATTACAAGATAGACAAACTTTTGGTTTCTCAAGCAATGCCATGACAGGAATCTCATTCCGAGGTTTGCTCGTTGTACAACCCGCTACAAAAACAAAACTCGTTCGCCTTTCACACTCTAAGTGAGACAGAGCTAGTAAATAAGCCCTTGCAAAGAACTCACACAACTCTTCCCACCACATATGCATTGATAATGCTAAACTACTAAAAAGGGAAGAGAACTATCTAAAAGATGGGTGAAAGAGGCGGTGGAAATTGACAAACGAGATAACACACTTAATCAGGATGATGGGTTAAAACTGAGCGGCACTTGGAAACCAATAATTAATCAGATAAAAAGGCACCTACATGAATAAAAAGCCGACATGAAAACATCTATTCTATATTTATACTCTCTCTTTGGGATTTAATTGAAGCATCTCAAAAACAGGATGAGATCCCCTAATGATGGACTAACATGATAAGTCCAAAACATTGGGCATTTAAACATCAACTGGTTTTTCTTTTTTTATTAAATTTTCAACCTGTATTATGGATCTTTTTTCGATAATCAATTCCCTACATGGAAGGGATACTTGATCAAACTCGCTGCTTTTTGAGAAACTCAAACAAAAGGAGTGAAACTGTCTTTAAACTTTTGGTTTCTCAAACAATGTCATGACAGAAATCTCATTCCCAGGTTTGCTCGTTGTACACACCCGCTGCAAGAACAAAACTCGGTCTCCTTTCACACTCTAAGTGAGACAGAGCTAGTAAATTAGCCCTTGCAGAGCACTTACACAACTCTTACCACCACATATGCATTGAGAATGCTAAACTACTAACAAGGGAAGAGAACTATCTAAAAAGATGGGTGAAAGAGGCGGTGGAAATTGACAAACGAGATAACACACTTAATCGGGGTGATGGGTTAAAACTGAGCGGCACTTCGAAACCAATAATTAATAAGATAAAAAGGTGGCTACATGAATAAGGAGTCGACATGCAAACATCAATTCTATATGTATACTCGCTCTTTGGGCTTTAATTGAAGTATCTCAAAAACATGATGAGATCCCGTGATGAGGGACTAACATGATAAGTCCAAAACATTGGGCATTTAAACATCAACAAGTTTTTCCTTTTTTTCCTTTTCCACACAGAAATTGAGATTCCTTTATTATTATACCATCCAGCAAAATAAAATGATACAACGTGCAACCTCACTGCAACCTCCATAAATTTCCTCTTCACTCTCACATTCTCTCTCACACAATTAAAAAGATTATGTTATAATGTTACAATACAATGACTTCTTTTTTTTGCAAACTCTATATACTCTTGTTAAAAAAAACATTCATTAAATATAATTAAACATTATTATTTAATAAAATCAACCTTTAATATTAAAATAAAAATAACTTGAACTATGTACTAAATTTAATAAAAGCTTTCCATTCTTAAAGGGCTCTTGTTATAAAAAAAATGCATTAAACTTGTTAAAATATAATAAAATAAATGTATTAAATATAATTAAACATTATTATTTAATAAAATCAACATTTAATATTAAAAAGAAAGTAGGTTGAGCTATGGTTTAAAATTTTAATTAAGAAGAGAACTTTTTCAATTCTCACATAGGAGTCTCATGTTTTAGGATGTCTTATCATTTAATTTAATAATTTTTTAAATGATATGGATTAAAATTGGAAATACAAATATTTAAGTAAATATATTAAAATTTATAATTTATAAATTTTGATATTGATAGCCAATTTTAATAAATTTTGATAAGAAAATTAAATTAAATAAATTCCCAACTTTTATTAAAAAATATTATTATTAACAAAAACATCAAAATAATTAATGTTAATCTCCTACATTTTATAATTTATAAACTACTCAATAACAATCCAATTAATTTAATGATGTTATTAATAAATATTTTCAATTCATTAAATACAATCAATTAAATAAAATTTAAAATTTATTTATATAATTTCAAATAATTAATAATAATAATGATATCCAATCATTCTTAATCTATGAATATGTATAGATCATTAAATATAATTTAAAATTATTTATTTATATAATTTCAAATAGTTAATAATAATGATAATAATAAAACAATATTTAATCCATAAACATTTAAATTTCATTAAATACAATAATAATAATAATAAATTATTTTTAATGTTACAACCACTCTATACACTAGTTTTGTATATAAAATCTTAGTATTTGTGAGACAGAACCACATTTAGACAGATTTAATTATTAAATTTTATAAATGTATAAATACCCTATCCCTTCAAATATAAAATTATATCAATATGACTATTAAGTCTTATATCAATATGACTATTATGTCTTATGCTATAATCAAGTGTTTGCTCCATTCATTAACCATCTTAGTTAAGTTAAATATACATTATTTATTTTACTTGAGTATTTTGAGCATTTAGGTTTACTTTAAATTATTAAATTATTATATTTATAGTTATTTAAATATTATCTCAGATTTTAGCCTAAATCAATAAGATTAACCTAATTGTAACAAGTGTACAGCAAATATTAACTTTAACAATCTAATATAAATAATAGATATAAAAGTATACCTTTACAAATAAAACTAACTAGTTATAAAAACTGACTTAAACATTGACCCACCACAACTAAAGTGGTATACTAATTTTTATTTTCATAACCAAGTTATGAACCCTTCGTTTCATACACAGATGAACCACTCCTGCCTGTACTCCAATGCAAGGATAATGCGTCAAAATAACTCCCTCCATTATCACTCTAACAAGAGTGCAAACCCTTCATTTCATACACAGAAGAACTACTCCATGTATCCTAATGTAATTAGGATAGTGCGTCAAAATCACTCGCTCCATTAAGAAGCAGACAGTTGTTGCTTCCGTATACCCCATCTGCTTTAAGGCGTAGTCACGAGAAATGTGGCAACAAATTCCTTGTAGGCTTTCAACGTCAGGATGATTCGATCCGGAAGGCCCTCACCGAAGCGCATTAGAACTGGAAATCTTGGGGCAAAAACACTATTGTTCTCAACCAGACAGTTGGAAAGAACCCAGTCGGTCCTATCGGATGTCTGTCTTTTGTGATTCAGAGAGAGGAATAAAATGATTCTTAGGCTTAATGATCCTTGTATTTTCCAAGAATATGCCTGCATCTACCCAATGACTTTCTAGCCAAAGTGATTCAAGGATTCACCTATATACAAGATGCCATCTACTCTTATGGCTTCTTCTCCCTCGTAGAAGTTGTTTCCTCTCCATTCGAGATGCAGTTTAATGGCACAGGGTCTGCATCTATTATTTGACCACCATGGATGGTTTCAGAAGTTGGAGAATCATCAGATAGTGCAGGACTCGCTCCAAAATTCTCTTGCATCCCATCAGTTTTTTCTGACACAGGAGAAGCGGGTGACATTATATCTGGAGATTGAGCTTGAGGGTTTACGTTTAGTTGGCAAGAAATCTCCTCTATCTTGATTGCCTGAAAAAAGAAGTATATATAAAAACTTTTCAAGAAACTTGAACAGTCGTCAGGCATAAGATCATACTGAGAAAATAACCTCATAGGTTGGTAAGAGAGAGGGACATATATAACTTCTACAAGACGAGATGCATATGCATTCAGTATATATCAATAATGCTTTAGATTCAAACAATGCAAAAAGAAATAAGCATAAAGACATAAAGACATAGCATTTTTTTTTTCTCATGACAAATTCTCCATGGTTTTTTGGGAAGATTATATTTGTTTGCTAGGTATTTTTCATCCTTTTCTATATATCTTGTGTGGATAGGTGTCTATGAGAGTGAGAATGGTAGAATATTCCTCAGTTTATTATTTTAGAGCACTTGAGTGGGCCTAATGGTTAAGAACATGTATAATCTTCTTGGAGATCATAGGTTCAAAACCAGGGAGGTAAGGTCATTGGCCTGTAGTGACAAGGCTAGTGGAAGGATTCTCGGCCCCTATTAGGTCACAAGTTAACTTGCAAGCTACTGGATATACTCTCAGAAGGTTGTTGTTCCCTGGTTTAAAAAAAAAAATAGAATACTCCTATCTTCTAGTTCTTAGAAGAGTTACTCAAACTATAAAACTCTCCAATCTCACATGGTTTCTGGGATTCTCAGGTAGAGCCATATGGAATGCATTAAGGATGCAGGAACTAATTGTGGTAAATTCCAAGCAATCTATGGCCAGTGCAGATCCCAACCAACATCTTTCACATAAGCCATTACTGATTAAAAGGGAAGAAAATGAACGAAATTGAAAACTCACAGGGTGATCAATGTAGAAGCTCTCATTTAAAGAAACTCGTTTAAGAGTTCCAGGCCGTGAACGCCTATAGACATAGCAAGCAAGAAATGGTAGATTTTTCCTTACGCTCGCAGAGGTTGACCAATATATCTTCTGATCATCTTTTGCTGGGCCTGGATATTCCATGATTCAATAACCTTGTCCGGTTTGCAGCTTTCCAGGTTTTACTTTTTCTTGCGTTAGCTATGGCCCTTTCACGCTCTTTGTAGGAGCTGAAATACACCCAAACAACAAAAACATGGACAAAGCAGCCTCGTTCAAATCAAGAACCAAAGGCAAGCACGTTAGATAAAGCTGAGAGAGAGACTGGTTGGTGATCACGACAACCAGAGTATGTCTAAAACCGACTCTAGGAGAAGAGTACAGATGCTACGTATCCAGGATTAGGGATCTATATATAAGGAGAAGACAGACAGATGCGATAGGTACGTTAATGCTGCGGCGTATTGATTTCGGATGGTTCGCTGATCGCTCCAAGCATCTCGTGATGACTTCGCATTTACATCATGAAATAGAGATTTCGGTGGGAAAATGATGCTCTGAATTGACATAGAATCCTTGTTGCATGCTTTTCTATACATGTGAATAACGTAGTCTAGGGTTTTCGTGGATAGGACACCAAGTTTTTATAAGAGTGGAAATGCCCTAGACCGTCTTCGTCACATTGGGTAGTGAATGTGAATGCAACCCAAGAAATTGGGTAGGAATTTTGGTAGAAGTACCTATTTCAATTTATATTTGAGCTTTCTTTACTCAGTTCAAATTCTCGATGAGACATGGACCCATTATGATAAGGTAAGAAGAGTAGGTGCCTTTTAGTGTGAGACCCTTTTAATTAGGATGTCTGCATAAGTCTAAACTCTTCTTAAGTTATAGGTTTTTTAATGATTCAGGCTTGCAAATGCTCTAGAAGTTATAGTGGTGGTAGCAAGTTATAGACTAAGGGTTATAGTGGCAACTAGGTTACCCAAGTAATCCCAATCAATTAGAGATTCCTCTAGATTAAAAGAAGAAAGAAATTATAGTGGTAGCAATTTATAGACTAAGGGTTATAGTGGCAACTAGGTTACCCAAGTAATCCCAATCAATTAGGGATTCCTCTAAATTAAAAAAAGAAAAGTCAATTTGAATATCTTTACCAAAACACCCAATACATATGTATGTTTTATTTACTATTATTTAATTGGTTCAATTGAGATTGTGATAAACACTATATGAAATAAATATTAGAAAACTATTTGCCCGTCATTTTCTTTTCATAGATGTTCATATTCTAAGGAGAAAGAGATATATATATATATAATAGGCCTAATTACTAAGAATATATTAACATAAGTTGCTAAAAATATATTAACATACATTTCTTCATAAGAAGTCACAAAGCTTAATAATAATAATAATAAAAGTTTAAAACCTTGTTTATGGTTTTCTCTTCATAACTTAGGCTTTGATAATGTTGGTTGATAAGAAACAACTAAAAAATGTTAAAAAAACCATTGATTTCTTTCACCATTATTGTTATTTTTTGTTGTTGGTTTGTATCAACTCACATTTCAAAACAGGGTTACCTAATAGGAAGCATCTCTCCACATACACATAAATATAATGTGGGCTACACTAAATTCTACACTCATCATTGAAGATATTGTAACTCCTTATTCTACACTCTGTAAGCCCAATATAGTATTTTACAAAATTAAAAATAAATAAGAATAGTCCTTGAAGGTATCAAGTAATTAGGTGCTTCTTCCATTATGTGTTGCATGTATAAAGATAATAATTTAAATAAAAGACTAAAGAAAAAAATACTATAAAAAAATAAACAAGGTTTGCACATCAACTAGGTTGATCTCTCTCATTGACCACCTATGGTCTACACTAACAAGAACAATAACCTCCTAGGTGAGCACAGTATCCAAACCATCGCACAAAGAGAGTTACTAGTAGGTAGGAATAGGGACACTCCTCTTCCAATCATACTCATGTCGTACGGCCTCCATGTAGCCCTTACCCATGTGGAACATTAATTGACAGTATTCATCCTTGTCTCTATAGACAATTAAAGGAAGATATCAAATAACATTGTTCAAAGAAACTATAAATGATATTAACATCGTATTCAAATTGAGACATACTCTCCTCACCCCAACTTGGGTCCATATAACTTGAATCACTCTAGAGTCCATAAACATTTGGTTCTTTCTTGTCACACTTACAAATCATTTGTAGCTTTATAGAAATATTTCATTTCATTTATACAAATCATATATACCCTACTCAGAGATTATATACATATGAAATGTTCATCCTTATGTCTTGAATACTATATAATACCTTTATATACATATGAAATGTTCATCCTTATGTCTTGAATACTATATAATACCTTGAGATGCAATAAAGGTTATGAATTAATACAAATGCTCAAATTTGGAAAAGATGATATAATGCATTGACATGAACTCACCATTGAGTTCTTAGGTTCTTAGGATATTATATTAAGCATTGATGTGTTTGAACTATAATTACAATTAGATTAAATTCTATTGATAGTTACACATTAAACATTGAGATGAAGTTTCCTAAAAAGGGGAAGTGTGTAATGCCGCTCTTCTCACTAGACTTATTGGTACTTCATATTGTTATTGATAATACTATTTGAGGGAATTCCAAAAGTGTTAATGACCTTATTTTGTTGATTGATGTACCTTGACTAGATTGATGATTAAAACTCTTTTGGATAAGATATTATTTTGTATTAAGGCTTGATGTGATTATTATGTATGAATCATGAACGTGATGAGACTTTCTTGATGTTGTTGAGTATTATAACTTGGTGCCTATAATTTTGACTTGATGTGATGTGAAATAAGTAAGGGTTTAATCTGAAGGCTATGAGTTGTTGTTTGTTGATTTATTAGTGCTCGAGATGGATTAATATTGATATTGCGAACAAAATCCTATGAGTTTGGTTTAAGGGGAAGAAATTCGTTCGTGTAACAGAAGTTGTAAGTCTTATTTTGTTTGTTTTTGGTGTCTATCTCTATTTTAAGAGAGAGATAGTCAGTGACCCTATTGATTGTTTAAAAAAGAGGTCCTAAAGTTGACGAAGTTGAGTCGCTTGGAGGTTTATCTCGCGTGTTGTTTCTTGACCTTCTTGTAATTGATTTGAATGGAATAGGCATGATTGTGGGTGAAGCCACGAAAGAAGTTTGAGAGGGTCATAGTTTGTGGTGATCACATGTGAAGGTGAGAACAATTTTAGTGCATTTGGTAGCTGTGAATGAGGAAGAGGACCCGGATATAAGGGTTGTGTGATAGATTCCTAAAGAGGCTAAAGTGACATGTGTTTTACAACCTAGAAAAGTGTAAGTTGTCGAGAAAAAGTGTGTAAAACTAAATATGAATAAAAAAGAAGACTCATACAAATCAAGAAAAGTAACAGAAGAGTTGTAGCAAATTATTTTGCGGAGGTATATGTGAAGGTTCCAATTGTATCCGACGATCCCAGAAATCATGAAGAAGTTAAAGGTTACATTGAAGAATATGAATGTACCATGTATCTAGCATCACCCTCGTATTTCAATGGTAATAATATTGAAGCATGGTCTCCTTGAATGGAGATGTTCCTGAGCTATGAAGGTTTATGGTATTCTTGGTAAATGGTTTTGATGACCCCCATGAACAATACAGGGATATCTTAGCCTTATATTTCATCCACCAAGCTCTAGATGATAGTTGTTTACATTTAGTTTCATATGCAACCATCGCTAAAGAAGTGCAGGAAAATTTAAAGATGGAATTTTTTTGATGTATTTGTAACTTCGGAATGTATTCACTTGTATATCTTATGTGTTGTACCTCGATGTTTCTATCGGCAAGTATCTGTAATGTAATTGAGTCATGGCATGCCACGATGATCCTATCGAGAGATTCAATAATGTAAACAAGTCATGTAAAGTCATATAGTGTAACCCTCCTTATTGATCAAGGGTTAAAGTCCCCGCAGTTGTGGGGCCCTAGGGTTATTAGACTCTCCTAGAGAAGTCGGCCCTAGTGAGTTATTGTCAAGTCCGGAATTAGTATAAATAGAGAGGGAGCCTCTCTATTTAACACACATTCACTCACACTTAGTTGTAGCGCATAACTGAGAGAGAAACAAGAAGATGGGACAAGAGAGAGAGAGACTATTGCTATCGGGAGATCATCTTACTGTCTTTGGGTTTTACATTTGGTGCTGATTCTATCTCTGAGGAAGTTGTTGGGTTTTCTCTTTTATGGTTTCCCCGAGGAAAATCTTTGTTTTCATTGTCTCTTGTGATTGATTGTCGTGCTTGTTATTTTCTCAGATAAGATCCTAAGATCATATAGCTTAAATGTTAAAAATATAACATGGTATCAGAGCTAACCTGAGAAGAAGACATTGTGCAACTACTAAAGCTAGGGATTCCTACTTTTTGGATCTCTCTCCACAGATTTTCAGCAAAATGAGGCTAGGATAACTCTCCTCCCTAGGGCGCATCTTTCTGTTGAAGCAGAATATGATTCTGAGCATTTTCAGTTTTTGACACGACACTGCTGCGGGAAATTAAGTTTTTCCACATAAGTGAAATTTTTGAGTGATCCCAAGCCTGGATTGATATCCTCCTTAGAATCGAAGTTTAGAGATCAAGATCAAAGTTTTTGGTTGGGTAGAACTTCAGGAAAGTCAAACCCTAATCTGCTCCTGAACCAGAAATTTAGCTCCAGATCCAGTTCTAACATCTTAACCTGGTAAGATCTAAATATTTTTTATTACCAATTGAGGTTCTCTGTTAAGATGTCTTATCATACCAAGCTTGAGGGAGCTGATAACTTCCGAGCCTAGAAGTATAGGATCTCCCTGGTCCTGGAAGAAAATGAGTTGGACTCTTACATCAATGAAGAGGTTCCAATTCCAGAGGGAGATGAGGCTAAGGCCTTACACAAGAAGAAATTGGTCATGGCTAAGAGGATTATTGTTGATTCAATCAAGGACCACCTCATACCACAGGTGTCCTCCCTAAAGATACCTAAAGAGATGTTTGATTCCCTTACCAAGTTATTTGAAGGGAAGAACATAAACCAAAAGATTACTCTAAGAAACCAATTGAAGAATTTAAAGATCCAGAATGCAGAGACCATCCAGCCTTACTTTACAAGGGTCTCTCAGATCAAGGAACAGCTTGAAGCGGTAGATGAAGAAGTAGAGAATGAAAAAATTGTGATGACCACCTTGAATGGTCTCCCTAAGGCATGGGACTCTTTCATTCAATGGATCTGTGCCAGAAAGAAGCGAATCAATTTTAGCATACTGTGGGAGGAATGCTCACAAGAAGAAGCTCGAATATTAGCACGAGAAGAAAAGATGGGAAGGGAAGTGAAGATCAAGCTCTCACAATACAATCCAAGAAAAGCAAAACAGACCATCACAAAGGTAAGCACTCTCACTAGAAGAAAAATAGTAGAAAATCTAACAAAGATTTTTCTAAGTACATTTGCTATACATGTGATGAAAGAGGACACATTGCAAGAGATTGTCCTAGAAACAAATATAGATCTCACAAGAGGAAGGGAAACAAGAAAAGACATCATGCTCATGCTGCAGAAGATGATGAGCCTTCCAAGAAGAGAATCAAACAAGAGAGTGATGATTCTTCAAGTGATGTAGAATATGTTTTGATTTCCGCTCTCATAGGAAACATCACACATGGAAGCAATGATTGGCTTATAGACAATGGGGATTCCAAACACATGACGAGATTCAAAGAATCATTTGTGAAACTATCAGAACATGAATCACCCCACAAGGTGAAACTTGGGGATGACTACCAGTATCCAATAAAAGGTAGTGGAGAATCATCGTACAAATTAGACTCTGGAAAGTCTATGAAAATAAAGGATGTCCTATTTTGTACCAAGACTAAAGAAGAACCTTCTCTCCATCTCTGCATTAGATGCAAAAGGCATGAGAGTTTCATTTATAGATGGACAAGTTCTCATGTGGCCAAAAGGAAAGACTATTGACGATGCAGTAGTAATTGGAGAACAAGAGGGAGGACTATACAGATTAAAAGGGCAACCAGAACAAGATTTGGTTCATGACTCAGTAGAACCAAATGAACTTTGGCATAGAAGGCTTGCACATATGCACTATAGGGCACTACCACTTGCAAGAAAAATTGTTGAAGGTCTTCCAGAAATACAAGAAAAACATGAAGGAGTATGCAATCGGATGTGCAAAAGGAAAGAACACAAAGAAGACATTTCCAAGTAGTGAAAGAAAGGCTAAAGGAATCTTGGAAATCATTCACTCCAATGTATGCGGTCTAATGTCATCCCGTTCATTAAGAGGGTATGTATACTATGTTTCTTTCATTGATGATTTTTCTAGGAAGACATGGATATACTTCATGAAGAACAAAGATGAAGTATTCAACAAGTTAAAGGAATTCAAAGCCTTGATTGAAAACTACACAGAGAAGAGGATCAAAATTTTCTGATCAGACAATGGCAGAGAATTCACATCAAATGAATTCAAGGAATTATGAAAAGATTCATGGATTAAGAGGAGTTGACCACTCCATATAATCCACAACAAAATGGGGTTGCAGAAAGAAAGAATAGAACAATCATGGAAGCTGCAAGGGAAATGCTTCATGATCAAGATCTTCCCATGCATCTATGGGAAGAAGCTGCTAGGAAAGCTGTGTATGTACAGAACCGTACTCCACATAGAGTACTTGAGAACAAGACACCTGAAGAAGTGTTTTTTGGCAAGAAACCATAAGTCAGTCATCTCATAATATTTGGCTGTCCAGTTTACATTCACATTCCAAAAGAAAAGAGGACAAAGTTAGATCCTTCAGGAAGAAAATGTATATTTGTGGGATACTCTGAAAGCTCGAAGGATTACAAAATATACTTCCCATGATTCAAGAATATCGACATCAGCAAGAACATAACATTTAATGAATACTTAGCTTACAACAAATCCAGAAAGAGACCTTCTAAAGAACCTGAAGAAACAGAAGTACCCAGAATTCATGACACAACCATGAACGATGCAACTCAAGAAGAAGATCGAGAAATAGAAGAACCTAAAGAACCTGTAGATCCACCTCAAGAGAAGAATCCTCGCAAGAGGAAACCTGCATGGGTATGAGAAGCTATCCAAGGTGCAGAAAGATATGGGGCTCCAGAAGAGATACACAGAGAGAGGAAAAGAACCAGGTCCTGCTCCAGTTGTGTAGCCCTATTATGTGACTTCATTGATAAAGAACCTTCCAACTATGAAGAAGCGGTAGAAAAGAAATAATGGAAGGATTATATGATCGAAGAGTATCAATCGATCATGAAGAATGATGTTTGGGATGTTGTCCCAAGACCAAAGGGGAAGTCTTTTCTGACTTCCAAATGGATCTATAAGATCAAGCATGCTGCAGATGGTAGCATAGAGAAATATAAAGCAAGATTTGTGGCTCATGGTTTCTCCCAGAAAGAAGGAATAGATTATGAAGAAACCTTTGCACATGTAGCCAGTTATACGTCCATCAAATCAGTATTTGCTTTAGCTATATTAATGAAATGCAAAGTACACCAGATGGATGTCAAGATAGCTTTCTTGAACGGTGTAGTACAAGAGGAAGTATATGTGGAGCAGCCACTCGGTTTTGAGACACATGACAGAGAGACTCGTGTGTGTAAGTCAAGGAAAGCCCTATATGCTTCGAAACAAGCACCCAAGACATGGTATAGCAGAATTGACGGCTTCCTATCCAGTTTGGGCCTTACCAAGAGTAAAGCGGATTCTAACCTTTACTACAAGGTTGAAGAAGGGAACCCAGTGATACTCCTATTGTCTGTAGATGATCTATTTGTAACAGGTGAGGATGGGTTGATTGCTGATACAAAGAGAAATCTTGATGCCGAGTTCGAAATGAAGGACTTGGGAATGATGCAATACTTTCTAGGCATGGAGGTGTGGCAGAATACAGATGGAATTTCCCTGGGACAAGGGAAGTATGCAGTAGAGATCCTGAAGAGGTTCGGGATGATGGACTGCAAGGCCATTACCAGACCTATGGAATCGAACCTAAAGCTATTGAGTAATGCTTCATCATAATCGGTTGATGCTACGTTGATGCTACAATGTATCGTCGGATGATTGGGTCCTTAATGTACCTGAAAAATACGAGACTAGATATTTTCTTTGTTGTGAACACATTGAGCCAGTTCCTGATGGATCCGAGACATGTTCACTTAATTGCTGCAAAGCATATTCTGAGGTACCTGAAGGGTACAGTTGATTATGGGCTCAAGTATGAGGCAAATCAGAAGATTAACCTGGAAGGTTATGTGGATTCAGATTGGGCAGGCAGTTCCATTGATAGGAAGAGCACTTCGGGGTGTTTCTTCAGTATGGGATCAGGTGTGATCTCCTGGTTTAGCAGGAAGCAATCGTATGTGGCACTGAGTACAGCCGAAGCAGAGTATGTTGCATCTTGTTTGGCTAGTTGTGAGGCAGTATGGCTGAGCAAGCTACTGTCTGATTTATTTGATCTACAGATGGATGCTACTTGTATATATTGCGACAACCAGAGCTATGTGAACCCAGTGTTCCATGACAAGTCAAAGCATATTGAGATCAAATATCACTATATCAAGGATATGGTACAGAGAGGAGCAGTGAAGCTCCAATATGTTGCGACAGATGAGCAGATAGCTGATGTGCTGACTAAACAATTAGCCAGAGTGAAGTTTGAGTACTTCAAGGAGAAGCTTGGTGTTTTCGAGATCGAGGTTCCCTCCAAAGGGAATTAATGTGTTCATTGGCCTTTCTGACATGGTGGAAGGTTGAGCTTCACATGGTCAGATGTAAGTGTAGAGATATTCTGATGTGATTCTGGGATGTGTTCCCACATGATCAGTTCAGAGACATGCTGATGTGATTGTGGGAGGTGTTCCCACATGATCATTGCAGAGACATTCTGATGTGATTGTGGGATGTGTTCCCACATGATCAGTGCAGAGACATTCTAATGTGATTGTGCGATGTGTTCCCACATGATCAGTGCAGAGCCATTCTGATGTGATTGTGGGATGTGTTCCCACATGATTAGATATAAGTGCAGAGCCATTCTGATGTGATTGTGGGATGTGTTCCCACATGATCAGATATAAGTGCAAATCCATTCTGATGTGATTGAGGGATGTGTTCCCACATGATCAGATATAAGTGCAGAGCCATTCTGATGTGATTGAGGGATGTGTTCCCACATGATCATTATAAGTGCAGATCCTTTCTAACAAGATGAGGTCGGATGTAAGTGCAGATCCTTTCTAACAAGATGAGGTCAGATGTAAGTGTAGAGCCTTTCTGAAAATATGAGGTCAGATGTAAGTGCAAAGCCTTTCTGACAAGATGAGGTCGGATGTAAGTACAAAGCCTTTCTAACAAGATGAGGTCAGATGTAAATGCAGAGCCTTTCTGACAAGATGAGGTCAGATGTGAGTGTTGGGCATTTTTGACATGGGTTTTGGATATGTTCCTCCCATGGTTAGATGTGAGTGTTAGGCGTGCCTTTCTGACATGGGTTTTGGATATGTTCCTCCCATGGTTAGATGTGAGTGTTGAGTGTGCCTTTCTGACATGGTTCTTGGATGTGTTCCTCCCATGGTCATATGTAAGTGCTGGGAAGGCCTTTCTGACATGGTTCATTCCATAGTCAGATATAAGTGTTGAAGACAATGAAATACCTACATGAAGGCTAAGCCTACAACTAGCATGAAAAAGGGCTAGATCTGTACAACTTCTTGTGACGAGTAGAACTGAGATAGCACCAGTGATGATGACCCAGTGATGATCCAGATCAAGTGATGATCCAGACTCGATGATGATCTAGGGATGATCCAGATCAAGTGATGATCCAGACTTGATGATGATCTAGTGATGATCCAGACTTGATGATGATCCGATGATGATCCAGATCAAGTGATGATCCAGACTTGATGATGATCCAGTGATGATCCAGACTTGAAGATGAAGATGACTTGAAGATGAAGATGACTTGATGATGATCCAGATGATACAGAGAAGAAGACTTGTGTTGATAAATTGTGTCAAGAGAATACCTTCCTAGTTAAGAGGGAGTGTTGATGTATTTGTAACTTCGGAATGTATTCACTTGTATATCTTATGTATTGTACCCCAATGTTTCTATCGGCAAGTATCTATAATGTAATTGAGTCATGTCATGCCCCGATGTTCCTATTGGTAGATTCAATCATGTAAACAAGTCATGTAAATTCGTACAGCGTAACCCTCCTTATTGATCAAGGGTTAAATTCCCCGTAGTTGTGGGGCCCTAGGGTTATTAGACTCTCCTAGAGAAGTCGGCCCTGGTGAGCTATTGTCAAGTCGGGAATTAGTATAAATAGAGAGGGAGCCTCTCTATTTAACACACATTCACTCACACTCAGTTGCAGCACATAACTGAGAGAGAAAGAAGAAGTTGGGACAAGAGAGAGAGAGACTACTATTGTCGGGAGATCATATTACTATCTTTGGGTTTTACTTTTGGTGTTGATTCTATCTCTTAGAAAGTTGCGGGGTTTTCTCCTTTATGGTTTCCCCGAGGAAAATATTTGTGTTCATTGTATCTTGTGATTGATTGTTGTGCTTGTTATTCTCTCAGATAAGATCCTAAGATCATATAGCTTAAATGTTAAAAATCTAACAAATTTGATGTAAGGGGGAGTTATATTGATTAATATCAAAAACTTTCATGGTTTGTTGAGGAATCAATAGAAAATCCTACATTAGAAGTAGAAGACAACCAAGTCTATGGTGAATAACTATGTGTAGATACACTAGTGGATAATGAAGTACAAGAAGTCCCTATGGAAACAAAACTATTAGAGGAGAAGACTAAAGTCCTTATGTGTACAAATAAGCATGTGCATGAGGAAGGTGAATTCAATTAGATTTATACAGTGTATGATGAATTTAATGGTGAATATGAAGATGAGAAGCAACTCATGCAATGTCTATCAGGAGTGACAATCTGTGGAAATAGATAATCCATAATGGAAAGTGGAATGATTATTCCATATTTGAAATTGTAGTCATCTATAGGTCAAGGTCAAGAGGTAGAGGTAGAGGTAGCAATTGCAGTGGTCAAAGAAATGGTTGCGGAAAATGTGTGATTGGGAACAATTGTTTTTTGTTCATGCTTTATTTAATTTTGCAGGTATAGAGGATGAAGATTGCAGCAAAGTTGAAAATTATGCAAGAAGACATGAGGAATATTAGTGCAACATTGAAGTTTCTGCCAAGATTGGCAAAGAAACTATTGGAGTTCCTCCTATAGCAGAGGAGAAACATGTAAATGAAGTTTTAGCATGTAAGCCATATACAAAAGAAGATGATATGGTAAATAAAGTTGAAATTGCAATAGCATTGCTTGAAGATGTTGATATAGAATCAGCTGAAGCAGAGAGAATTAAAGAAAATAAGGATTGTGATGAATATATCAGCAAAATAGAGCATGTGAAAAATATAGTAGGTGAATCCCATAATGTTCAGTCACATGGGAATGATAATTTTAGAACTGCAAATGAAGCAGTTTGTGCTTTGGTGAATCTAGAAATGCCTATTACTAATTATAACAATGAAGAAGTTGCAATTGTAGCGATGTGTGATGATGAACATGATAATAAAGTATCTAGTTGTTTTATGAATCCAACAAAGACTATTGATAAAGATAAAATTGTGATAGTAGTAGTAGTTGAAGCAACAACAAAAGTTCAGAAACAAGAAGAGTTTTTGAAGGTAAAGCCCATGAGGGAAATTGTTTTTTGTAACAATTGTGATGTTTTTTACTATACAGGAACAGACATAAATCAACCAACAAATGAGAAAGATGAATATCACTATGTCAAAGTGTCTGATATTTTTTGTTAGACATGGAATTGTGAAGTTTCTAATTTAAATAATGAAGACTTTGTATTTATTGAGGAATTTGATAAGATTGTTGTAGACTGCACATAAGTTGCAGCAGTTGAAATGGAAATGGTACAAACTGATGGCATCCTTGATGATGTTAAAAATGAAGAAAGAAATAATTTTTTTGATGGATATTTGAAGTTGACTAAAGAATGGCTTGAAAATCCAATATTTTTTATGAAGGAGGCTTGTCAGTTGATGATGGTGTTAAATTTGCATAGAAATATGCTTTGTTTATTATTGTGTTAGTAATGATTGTAACGTTACCATTGATAGAATTGATATGGAAGGACACTCAGATGGAGTGTTGATGCTTCCAAGTAGGATGAATCAAACTAAAACGAAAGAAGATGAATATAACGATGAACTTAATTTTATTAAGGACTTGATTATAAGGCCTAGATATAATGATAAATATATCCAAGAAGAATCTAAAATTGACAATGACAACATTAAAGGCATGAATGAGATGGTGCACTCTGAAGAAGTGCATTCAAACAATTGTTTAAAAATAATAATGATGTAAATGGAATAGTTATCGCTGAAGCTACAAATATTGAAGAAGATGTCATGCGAATATTTAAGCAAAAGGAATTTGAAGAAGAAGCGTTTGTCAATTTTTTTTTACAAAATGGAGTCAAGAAAAATTCAAGTATTTCCCTGAGTGGATTCTATGGAAGAAGGCCGTTAAAAAATTTTAATATGTTGATGGACAATCAGGCATGAGGAAATCTCAATTAGTTTGGTGTCAACAAAGATGGAAAAGGCACAAATAGGTTTGTATGTAAATCTTGTATGTGTTCTAGCATTGTAGTAATTTTTTGTTATTTGTGTAAGAGGAAATGAAAGAGAAGTCTTTCAATAGCAACAAGTACGAAAAATGCAGAAGTAGTCGACATGGAAGATAAATTTATTGTTGAAATAATTAAGGGAGCGAATGTTGGGAGTAATTATTTCTCCAAACCTTGTACTTGAGAAATCAATTCAAGTTGGCACAGTTAATGTTTTGTAGTAGAAGGGATTGATCTCTACTAATTCAGTTGAATAAAGATCAATTCAGTCAGTGAGGTGGTAAGACAATCCATACTTGCATTGAATATGTTGTGCATATTGGATTAATGGCGCCATGTTATTCATATTCAGTATTTAAGTTTATATCTATTGATTTAAATGCCATTTTTTGCATTCGCATCCGAATTCCATCAACATAAGCTTCGAGTAATGAATATTCTGGTTAAGTATCAAGTTTGTGACATGGTTCAAAGTATAAATAGAGAATACTCATAATGATGACAAGTGGCAGACGATGAGCGGTCTTCGGAGTGCTCACATTGAAGGAGAAAACAAAGGTGCTTGGGAGGAGTCTCAATGGAGATAATACAATAGCATATTGGAGGTGATCTATTGGAGGAAGAAGTTGAGGTGTATCGAAGGTGAAGTGCGACGAAGCAAGTTTGACATTGTATCAAACCTAGTGCATTGGAGTTGCATGAAAGTGAAATATAGGCAAAGTCTGATGGAGAGTCTCAATCAGGACACGTGTTAGCATATTAGAGTTTTGTGTTGGAGCATCCAAGAAAAGGTTGTGTAAGAAGTGTTGAAAGGAAATTTCTGATACATTAAGGTGATGTATCGAAGGAGGATTCCAATGGGTGATATCTGATAGTCATATCTTGGCTATAGATGATAGGATAATTGTATGATCCGATAGCATTTTAGAGATAGATATTTCAATGGTGATTCGGTTGCCAAGTTTTGTAATAATTGTCCAACCCAACCAGTTGTCGAAAAAAATAGTGTTTGTGTATATATATATGGTTTTTACCTATTAATGAAAAAGAGAAAAAGGGGAAAAAGTTGAAAATTGCTTATGTTGTGTATTGTGTGTTTTGTTTTGGTGAGTTTGTAAGCTCACATGTATCCTTCACATTTATTATTTGTTTAGGAGGGTCAATGTTGATTTCTTAATAGAATGGGATGGTTTAGACTAAAATGGCTAATCTTTAAAAAATCCAGTGTGCTTGGGTTTTATCGAGAAGTGATATTATCCCATAGAGATATATACTTGGTAATTCAATGAGAGCATAATATAGAATTTTTCATGAAATTATGTTAAGCATATTAATGAAATCCTTTATTCATGTTGATTTGAGCTCGATCATTTCCATTTGAAGAAAATAAAATGGTCATATATTAAGTTTGAAAAATTCTAGTTGACATATCAATTAGACAAAAATAAATTCGATGAATAGATTTTGAGATCCACTTGTGTTTCCAAAATATCATCTAACTGAACCCAATTCACAACAAATTCTGAAATTTTAGAATTACAAAATTGATCAGCCTCAATACTGTTGTGTGAGAACTGAAATGAAATTGCATTTGAAAAGAATTCCATGAGAGATGGAAACATGAACTAAATTTATAGGATCCCCTTTGTTATAAGAATATTACCTGCATTGATACGATTTAAAGAATAAATTTACATCTCCAACAATTAGAAACTGAAGGGTCTTAACTAGTTTTGTTGTTACACGTTCAGTAATGCTGGGAAGTCTTTGAAAATTTTGAATATCATATGATTTATAAGAAATATCTATACTTGATTCAATATTTCCTATGATTGGTGGCATTCTTGCAAGAACCACTAGAATTATTTTGCACTAGCCCCAAAGGAAAATGGGAAACAACCCAACCATTCGGCGATTGTAATTTTTGTTATAGATATTGAAGATGGTAAACATGTTGATTCATTTGCAATGGATTATAATGGCATGGGTTCTACCTGCATATGGCTCACCATTATTTCACCACCATGGATGATATCAAAATTTGGAGAGTTGGAGGTCGTGAGTATAATTGGGCCAGTGGCTAATGAACTATCTCTACCTTCTACGATTAAATACACAATGTTTTCAATGTATCATTATTGAAAAAGTATGTTTATGATTCTAATCATGTACTTGATTGGTCTATTATATAGGTGGAACCCGAAGGGGAAATTCAAGTGCATCCAATCTGAATATTGGATAGAGGAATCAAGACTCTCAGGAATAGGGCAATAGAACAAGTAAAGGGCAAATGGACCCACTACAGCCCTCAGGAAGCAACCTGGGAACCTGAATACAAGATGTGAGTAGACTATACCCATCTATTTTGAAGATTGTATATATATAAATATTTTTTTATAACTTTTTTGGAAAATGAAACACAGAGGATAGTGTATACCTTAAGGGGGAGGGGAATGTAACACCCCTGGCCTAGACCCCTAGTATGATTGGGTCCAAATGTAAATATTGACAATGAATTCACAAGAGGCTGAAACATTTTGTATTTTCTATTATTAATATAAAATTCACAACTAACTATGAGGATGCAGAACGCTGAAGCGATCGGGGACCTGAGTATTCACCAGAGGTGGAAAGGCGACTTAGAGATATCCTAGTTGGGAAACTCTGTTATAAACTAAACCTTAATCAATTATTTAACCTTAATCTTTTTTTATTAACTTAAATATATGTTTAATGTTAAGAGGAGCCTAACTGTGATTAAGAAGGTTAAATAAAGTTAATGAAAGGAAAGGAATGGATGGTGAGGAGAGACCACATGCCTTGGAAATCGCATGCAAATAAAAGTGAATAACATGTTCTATCCGAGGGGAATTGTCATGACATGAGGAGGAGAACTATTTCGGGGGAAGGAAGAACGAGATAGAAAAATTGGTCCTTGACCAAGGAAAGTGGTCTGAGAGGAACCTGTTGATGAATTTTTCTGAACCAAAGTTCCTGAACCTGTGAACCTAATTAAGAAATATTACTTGTTGATCGGTAACCATGTTTTACTTGGAATGATCCAATGAAATAGAAAATGGTGTATGAAACTACCTTAGTGGAATTCTAAGCACTTTGAGCAGTGATGTGACTCCCTATAGTGCTTACAAAAGAAAGCTTGGAAGGTGGAATGATTGTTTGGCATGGAATTGGTTGTAAACCAATATTCTTGATTGCCTAGTGTTAAACCATTAAGAGAAATTATGAGTCTGGTGCGAAACATAATTGGTGAATGCTTGGATCTTATTTTGGGGGTGGTGTTATGCTAAGAGATAAATGAGTAGAATTACCTACAGTTGGGTGGAGCATTCCTCACATGTAGTCAGTTTCCCAATTCAATAGTTTTACAGATAACTTCAAATTATGAAAAAGGAATTGTTATGTACAATGTTAAATTGCCTTTCGAATCAAGAATATTTTTTCCTTTTTATTTATCAATGAATGGAATATATTCAAAGTAATTGCATTATTTTGTTGAATGCCTATGTCATTACAAAATTATAGTTGTAAAGAATTTCTTGGATAAAAATTGAAAGGAAATTTCATAATCCTTATGTTTTCCTTCTGAATTAGTAGAAGGTTAATGAAACAACTTGCATATGGCTCTTGAATGTTTTCTATATAAACCTTGTTTGGAACAAGTTGTCAATTTAATTCTCTATTGAGATTTGTTTGGATGTTTATGTCATTAAGAACTAGATTTAATGGCTATATAATATTATTTCTTACCAGTTCTGATAGATTGGGTAAGGGGAAGAATGCCTTATGATTGTTATAAGTGCTTGCATAGTCATTGAGGAATAGGCTTGAAATTCAAATATTTGCGATGTTTTATGTTTATAATTCAATGTATTTTGGGAATGTTGTGTGTAATTGTTGTATTATTCTGAAAGTTGTTGGTTGTGTGGTTAAGCAACTACTATGTTTAGGAGCTTATATGTGGTTGATGGCAGTATTATTAGTGTTAATGGTTGCGGTATGACTTGTTTTATCAATTTTTACAAACCAAGTCTAGAGAGTAATCAAGCCTTAGACCTTGTTGAGTGCCAAACATTATACAAATTTGATGGTTTTAAATATTAGTGAATTTCCCTTCGTCTAAAGTGAATCCAATAGTGAGCAGAAAGTTAAGGCTTGAAAATAATTGTTAACATTTACGAGTTTGTTTCAATAATTTAGTGAGAGAAGTTAGTTGAGATCATTGCTTTGATATCTCATCATATGTCTAATTGCATGAAATAGGGTTAAGTAGAATAAAATTGCAATAAGCGTGGAGTTTTTTTTCCTTGGTTGTTAAACTTTAGCAATGATAATGTCATCATTTATGAATAGATAAATTAAATAGTTGATCTATGACATTGAACCTAGTTAGTTCTTTATGCATTGACAAATTGTTGAGTTAATGGCTTAAGAAGGTTGGATTCATTTTGAAGTTACTAACTGAAGCCTGCAAATGTGCCTAAATGAATAAGATTCAGTGCCTGAAATTTAGGTTCAAGCCATAGTTGTACACTTACACTTAATTCTTTCCTTGGTCATTTTTCATAAAATGGCTAAGTGTTAAACTATGAAATCAGAGAAGTCATTATACTGTAATTTCAGTACCGATGTGTCGATATCGACGTGTTTACATCGGAATCAGAGTACTTGAATCTTAAGGTATTTGCATGAATGTTTCGAAGTTCCGATGTTGACGTGCTTCGGCTTATTAATTGTTTATGTTTTACAATTCAATTTTGAGGTTCCAAATCTGACATGTCAAGTTTGGGATTGGTATGGCAGTGTTAATCACATCCTCGATGTGTGCTAAATTCCATATTTTGATGTGCCGACATCAGAATTGGCAAGTCGAGTGAAGCATTGTTTGGTTGTTCGATAAGTGATGACTTCTAACTTTCGACATCCAAATGTCGGGGTCGAAAAATCGGAAGGGTCTTTGTTGTTACTGTTTTTCAACCTTGACTTTCGACTACCAATGTCTACAATGTCGATATCGACATGGTAATATCATAATATATAGGATAAATTCAGGAAAGCAGAGTAATCCGTCGTACATGCTAATTAACAATAATTATTGATTGATTAATTGAAAATTAATTTGCGTTATAGTGTGATTTTCCACACCTTATACATCATGATTCGATGGAATTTCCATGTCCCTATGTAGACTCATTTTATCCCATCTACTCACCATTACCCTGATGCTCTAGTGGAACCCCTAAAAACACATTTCTGAATATATACGCGGGTCGCAATTTTACAACCCCCGTATACACATCTTGCACCACCCGCGTACATCGGGTTTTATGCTCAAAAAATAAAAATATTGGATTTTTCCCCATTAAATAATGAGTGACTTGATCCTTGGCCTTCCATATGTCAGGAAATTCTCTAATTCGGCCCTTGATTTCCAATTAAGGGGAAATATATTGATCTATTACGAAGCATTGAAGAGAGAGAGAACTTTGGAGAGTAAAAAGATTATACTGAAATTGTGCCCCAATATTATATGCTTGAGTCTGCATCCCATTGTCCTTGATGCAACAATTAGTGTTCTTTCCCAATCTTGCCTTTGTATTTGTGAGCTTGTCATTGTATGGAAGATTGAAGTGGTGGAGGCCCAGGTGGAGGGACTCATTTTCTCTATTTCGACGAGGTGGCAATAGAGGTTGTCATTTGTATCTATGTTTATATTCATAGAAATATCCATTACATGTGTAATTATGAATGCTTATATCCATGGATGTAATTACTTTGTTTACATGTTGGAATTCAATATGCTAGATTAGACTCTAACACTTTATATATATCATGTTTGTATATCTCTTTGTTGT
>LPNX011103141.1:917-27740 GCA_001517045.1 Pseudotsuga menziesii
CGGGCAGATCCTCCCCACTCCTAAACAAGCAGATGCTATGTCGATGGTGGCGGACGTCCTGAAGGAGGCCTTCACCCGGTGGAAGATTCAAATTTGAGTTTTCCGCCTATTGAGAAATTCAAAGTTCAAAGAGAAAGGTTTACGGTATGAAAGCGGGTGGAAGGCATGGATTGTGAGCAGTTTTACCATGAAGGTCATGAGATCATATGCACGGCAATCTCACATGCATGGCATACCAACAGATATGACGATGGATACCATAGCATACTATTGGGCATCCGCGCTGATATTGGTGATATTGTGCCATGGCTCTGATGCGATGATGTAACCAGCATGCGGATCATGCACCCATATGGCATGTAGATGTCGGGTTGATGTAGCCGCAACATCCCATACATAAGCGGCCTGACAAGTCGTTATTTGTCCGTAGACAACAGAGTATTAATTACTCTGCTGCATAATATATATTGGTTGCCTACATGGTAGACGACCATGAGCGTGATTTGACAGAGTTAACATGTACTGTAGAAATCATAAAAGATAAAGTGTTGAAAATGTCCAGAATGACCTAATGTAGTCATTGCTACGACTCTCTAGAACGAAAGGGGAAAGGGAAGGTTCCCTTTCGATGGAAAAATTTTCTGTTACCCAGCCTTCTTTTAAGTATAAAGGAAATAAGATATAGCATTCTAGTTCAGTTAATATCTGATATTTTTTATTTATTTTGTTAAACCTTCAGTTTGTTAAAACCTATCCTTCGAAGTATATGATAGATTTCAAAAATCTTGTTACGATTTTTAGGAAACTTCTGTTAAGCATAGATGTTTCAATCTTACTTATTTTCTTAAAATAAATTTTCTGTTTTTGTTACAAAAAATATAAAATATTTTATATTTATTATTACAATTATATTTATCGTATTTCGAGATGAATTTTTCATGATCTTAATCAAGGTGAGGTTTATATGGAGTTAGCTATTGTTAAACAAAAATATCATGTAGTCTAAAAACTTGATGATTTGGGTCGGAACAGGTGGGTTTTTTCACCACAATTTTGAAAAACTAAGGTCGAGATTTTTCAAAATTGAGGTTAGAGATGTCAAGTTCTGGAATTTTGGGTTCTTGAAGGGTTTATGAGAGTGTCAAATCCATTTCTACCATCAAAATTGTGATTAAAACACATTTAAATTCTGATTCAGCAAAACAAAAAACACCAGATTCTGCCAAAAAATGGTCATTCGATTCAAATCATTGAATTTTTAGATGTCATATAAATATATGAAACATAAACATCATTGAATTTTATAACTCCAACTCAACCATAATGATTGACCAAAGCTACTAAAATTCTATTGGTTTAAGAAGTCCAACTCATCCATAACACATTTTTTATAAGACCCATTTTACACCCCAAATTTCTCTAATGTACACCAACATACCCAAAGAACATGCCACCCTCCTATGTCATCTCTATTCTACATGTTGTACACCATGTGACCCATTGCTTGACCTGAGTTCTCTTTTCTTTCTTAGACTAACAAACCCATGGAACATGCCTCCCTTTGACTACATGTCGCCCTCTGCTGCCATTTATTTTATACCTATTGTACGCCATGTTACCCACGATGGGTCCATTTTTAGCATTGAAAGAAAAGGACAAGGGAAAATTGAAATTGTGAATAAAACCCTGTAGAAAAGGAATACCATCGGGTTGGATGTGTGAAGAATACAAGGAAATACTCAAAATAAATGGATTATATTGAGAAAAAAACCTACATGAAATCTTGAAACTTTTTATTTTTATTTCTAGTGTATACTTCAGAGGAGCATAGTTCTTGGAATATGGGATGAAGGAGCGGCATGTGTAAATAGGGAGTTTCCATCTACCTTTCCCACGGGTTCAGTGATCAAGAGTGTAAGTGGTGGTGAGTAACTAATTAACTCGAAAGTTGGCCACTACTGCCCATTTTGACATTAACTAAATATTAATATAAAATCATTAACATTAACTAAAAAACAACGCCCGTGGATAAAATCAAGATGGTACAATTGGACTATATCTCCTTTTATCTAGCGAAAGTAATCTTCTTCCTCTACCTCGAAATTGTAAAATATAAATGCCTATTGGCATAATAATGTTTATTATGAGATATACTAAAGTTCTATAAAGAAATGAGCTTCTCTGGTAAATTTGTTTGAGATTATTTTCGATATTCTTTATTATTGCTGACCTGATATTTCAGGGATGATGAAAAAAGTCTGTTATGATCAGACTTTGTTTCTTCGTTTTGAATGATTGTTGCAGGCTTGATCTTTGAATGTATGCTGAGAAGCCTCTTTCTGTTTCTATCTGACTAGATAGCTGATTATGTATAAGATGTCTTTTGATTCTAATGAATATCAAAGACTGGTATTTTTTCCTCTGAAAAAAAAAAATTGAATTTTACGTAAATTTGTTTATGGGCTTGACTTTTAGCTTGTTGAGTTGCGCAGCGTGGTAGTAGTGGGGAATATGTCGAAGATGCGAAAAAAAATAGTTTTGAATTAGTTGTTAATTGAGATGGATGACATGACTACCCAAAAAAATGTTTTCATTATTAGTAATACAAATTGGCCTGAAATTATTGATTCATCTTTATTACGACATCGTCGCCTTGATCAATTAATATGCATACCTTTAATTGATGAAGGTTTCTATTTTTAGATATTTAAAGTATGTTTTCATTTAAGTCAGTTATTGCAAAGGATGTTGAAAGTGCAACTCTTTTTCAATGGATTTGGTGCAGCTGATATTACTGAAATTTGTCAATGTATTTGCAAGTATGCTATTATAGAGCTTATTGAAATGGAGAACACATATTAACATCAATAGGATCCTACTTTGAAAATATTGTGCAGTTCATTTTCCAATATATGATGTTCAATTTTTTACATCGAATATTTTTTAGTGTGAAGTTTTGGGAAACTAGAAAAATCTTTTCTTTAAAATATCAATGCTTTCTTGGAATATATTTAATAAAACGGTTTCTTTTCTTTTCTTGTAAATAAATAGCATTTCATACAAATCCAGTCAATCATGAACACTCAAATTTAATTTTGTATACATTTAACTAGTAAACATTTTACTTATAATGTTGAATTGAGAAATAATTTTTTAACAGTTTTATATGCAATTTGCACTCATACATGTTTTTAAACATGAAATTGAATACCTATGAAAACACCACTATAAAGATTTAAAAAAAAATGAATGAACGAATGAATAAATGTGCTGATACATAAAATACATATCTACTAACAATATTCACTTTAAAGTATTAATCTTTTCTTTTAACATGTAAAATATTTTGTAAACACAAATTCTTAAGGTATTAACAAAATTTATAATAATTTTTTTTTAGTATGCATTGAAATGTTTTGTGGAATTAATATAGTGATCAAATTACTTTTGATGAAGAGATTGGACATGAAAGAAATATGTATTAAGAGTATTTATTTTACAGTATTAATCAATTTTTTAATATATGAAATATTTTGTAAACACAAAAATATGAAAGTATTAACAAAATTTATAAAAAATTTTAAAGTGTGTATAGATATGTTTTGTAGGATTAATATCATAATCAAATTACTTTTTATGAATGAATTGGATTTGAGAAACATATAATGAAAGGATAGAAATGAAATTTATATAAAGATATATAAAAATATTATTGAATGATTAATAATTTAATTAAATTAAAAGTTTTAAATATTATTGAATGATTAATAATTAAATTAAATTAAAAGTTTTTTTAAATAAAATATTTGATATGGGAAAATATAATGAAACGTAAGAAACTAAAAATATATGGAGATGTATTAGAGAGTGTTGTGCTAAATATATATAAAAAGTATGTTTATAATCATTTGTATGGTTCATTTCATATAACTTGACTAGGAGGGAAACACTTTATTTCACAATTATTTGGGATAAATCAGACTAAGTATCCCCCTTCAAGCTATGAAACACATGAATTAGTTTTTTTTTGTTAGAAATCATCATTTTTGTAGGATTGCAACCTTATTACGGTAGGAACTATGATCAAGTTAAGGTAGGAACAATGATCAAGCTTTGGATTGATAGTGTATTAACATGGTTTTCTTTTTTTCTTTGATATTTTTATCACTCCATTGGAACTTAGAAACTTTATTTTCAATTTTAGGTTTTCATCATGAGGTTAGATCGTCCCATGTTTATTGAAGACATGTTTTCAACCTATTTTTATACAAAGATGGATTAGGCACAGTGGTAGGAAAATGATGAGAACCTTGTTTTTGTCAAGCTTATACAACCTTTTCTTGTATCAAATAAATGTATTATGGATTCACATTCAACGGCAGGTATATCAGTTTCCATGAGGAGAATGCGATAATGATTCTTGTTTTTAATTTCGCCGTTGTAAGTGATGAATTTTTTTTGTATTTGTTCAAATTTTATTCCATGTTTCTCGATATATGCTTCCACCACAAACCTCACAACAATGGAGGATCACTAGCACCATGATTGTTGTTGTTCTTGGTATGCAAATTTCTGATGGGAATTGGAACAGGTGTTGCAATCCTGGTAAGGTGCCATGTTACCACATATTTTTATCTTATTCATAAACATTGCACAATGGAGGATCACTAGCACTATGGTGCTAGAGAACTTAAAATGATTTATTTTTATTTCAATCCCAAAGTTTACATTTTTAAAGTGGGTTTCCATGCTATAATATGCCTTCCATCTACAAAAAATATATTTTTAATTCTAAGGTTCCAATTAAGATTATGATTGATATTTGCACATAAGTATTTATATGAGTGGATCATCTTTAAAGATTGATTATTGAAATAAATTTCAAAGTGGGTTTAATTTTTGTATTTTATAATCATGATATTGTTTTTATCAACGTTTACTATCAAACCACACCTATTGCAGAATTTTTCTGAGACACTTAACTTTCATTTGAAGTCTACAATATGTTTGGCCAAGAGGACATTGTTGTTAGTGTATAAAAGTATAATCATGTTGTAGTAATGAAGGTTGGTTCCATTAAATCAACTGTCTAATAAGTACTTTTTTAAATGATCAATATAAATTCCAAAAGAGGAGGGGATATGATATAGCCTTACTTAACTCCAATATTGCAATTAATATCATCAAACCATGCTTCATTAATTTTAATCTTGGAAATGGCTTATTTTTAAAGTCTATAAATGAAAAAATTCGGCTCAAACGGACTTCCTAAGTTATCCATTCAATTTAGAAGGTTTCATGTGGGCATAGTATTGAAGGCTTCTTTGGTGTTATGAAAATGTTCTAAAATCAAGAAAGCAATACTATATTAATCCATAATTGCTTAAGGTTATGTTAAAAAATCTCTAGATGAGTATCCCATTGCTGGTTGATGAAGATTCATTTTCTATTTCTATTTAAAATCTTATATTCTTATATGAGTATCCCATTGCTTGTTTATGAAGATTCATTTTTTATTTCTATTTAATTTCTTATATTCTTATACTTTTTAACCTTGTCGATATTATTTCAATCGAGCTTAACATTTTTTCTAATAACTCTACAATCATAGCCATACCATCTATTAGTTTTGTACCAATTGTGGTTGATGAAAACTTGATAGAAGTGATTATTGATATAACATGAGTTAATTTGGACTCTAAGGGAACAATATGATAAAGAATTGAGGAGGTAGTGAAAGGAATGTGGACATCATTTTGGAGGTATCTTAGTAAGAAATTGGGATCTAGAACTTTGGTTAAAATGAAATGCTTATATTAGAGTTATCTTTTAGGGATAATGTTACAGCCAAAGGTCACCTAGATGGGGTGTTGGGGTTAGAAACATGGGGATCCTCATTAGAGGAATTTTGGGGTCTAAAATGGGCCTCCTAAGGAAAATAATAAAATAATAGTTAAAATAATAAAATAATATTGATTAATTTTGGAGGAAGAAAGAAAAAAACTACTTTTTGTGTTCGTATTTTCGACATATCTCCGTGTGTTTTTACTCAAATTTCAATTAGGAGAGCTCGTTGGATGCGCAATTTGATTCTGCATCCAACGAGTACCCACACTGCATACTTTTGAGGGACCCTGCTACCCCAAAAACAAGAAATACCTGAAAAAACGTGATGATGACATCATCATCACATTTTTTCAGGTATTTCTTCTTTTTGGGGTAGCGGGGTCCGTCAAAAGTATGCAGTGTGGGTACTCGTTGGATGCGGAATCAAATTCCGCATCCAACGAGCTCTCCCGATCGAAATTTGAGTAAAAACACAATGAGATATGTCGAAAATACGAACAAAAAAAGTAGTTTTTTTTAATGACAAATATGTCAATTCAACCATTATGGTTGACTTATTTTATTGAAATTCTATTGGTTCTTGAATTCCAACTCACAAAAACTTATTTTGGCACGTTTTCTTATAAGGCCCATTTTAGACCCCAAATTTCCTCTAATGCATACAAGATATGTCGATGGGGAATATTGCAAATGGAATTTAATGATAACATGAGTGGCTTTCTTTCTTTCAGTTTCCACTATGTTTATAATTAATGAATAAAATCTTGGGCACATGTAAGGTGTCTCTATATATTAGTACCATATCCATAGATAGTTGTCAAATCATATGTTGTATAAGCGTATCAATTGGCATTGCTTCCAATCCCTAGAAATTTGATTTATTATAGAAAAACATCGCCAAATAGTTTATGGTTGGAAATTTAAGAATTAGTAAGATTCGTCATTGTTTGTACACTACAAGAACATTATGGATCCCCTAATTTTTCCCTGCATTGCTTCATGATTATTTGGACATTTTGAATAGTTGTATTTACCTATTAATTTATTATTTCACAAACACATCACACTTCATTCACATTTCAAAGTTTTTCAATGTATTGCAAGTGGTGAAGGCCCACCTAAAGTAGGGTTTACATATAAGCTTGAAACATTTAGTATACCATAAGGTGTTTCCCTAATGGAAGTGTATGTCTTAATATGATGCTTATATAGCTAAGAATTGTTCATGTGTGTTTAACAATGCAATTTGAACCATTTGGACTATCTATATTTTTCTCCATGCTAGGTACAACAAATACGTAACCAAATACGTTGAAAATTATAACTCCATTTCACAAATAATTAATTTTAAAGAGATTAGAAAAATATAAATGCTTTTTGGTCCTCCGAGATTCTAGTCTCAATTTACTTTGTAATCATGTTAATAATACTTAAAATACATCATAATAAATATACAATTGTTGGAAATATGGATTATAGTTTTCATTGATGTCAAAAGAAGTTCAGTGATGACAAAGGAATAACTAAGGACATGATGGCAGAGTGAACTGAGTGAAGGACGAAGGAAATACAAAGGTACTTATGACTTGGCATGAATGATGAAATGACAGATATGATGACATAAAATAACATAATGGATGGAAAATTGGTAAGAGACATTGCCTATGATGACAAAGCAGATGATGGGACATCATTTTGGATAAATATGGCAATGGGTGAAAACCAGGAAATTGACTAAGTATGGATAAATAATCAAATCTAGTCTAAGAGGGTATAAAGAGAATGAATGTTGTAAATCATGGGTTTGAATAAATTCCCGCAACACATAGGGGTCTTGTAGACTTATGTTTTCTCTACTTGACCATGTCTTCATATTTTCTTGGAAGTAGTTGAGGAAGAAGTTATGGACCTACCAAAACTGTGTTTTAGACAGATTGGATCAGACTTAGAAATTTGTTTAAGTGTCATAACAAAAGGTTGGAAGACTATTTTCAAATGTCCTCCAGAAGATGTGTGTGTGTCAGTAAGATCTAAATATGACATGATCATTTTCCCAGGGGAACTGGATATCCAGCCATGAAATTAGATTCTCATTTGGGTCTTACATGAGCAAAATATCAATCTGCCAAAACAAGACAAAAATGTTAATTTTCATGCTGAGATTAAAATTGGCTAAGGGTTAAAGCAAAAGAAACCGTGAAAATACACAAAGTCATGGTGATATCCGCATTCGATCTAAAATCGATAGTGAAGAAGCATCCCGCACGAGATCCAACGATGGATTAGTTCTGCAAAGGACAGGCCAAAAAGGTGAAGTTCCCCAAAAGAGTATAGATCAATGGTCAAGACCTATCCCGTAGCAGATCAACGGTTGATATTAGATTCGCATAAGATATAAGGTCAAGAAGAATTCTCCAAGTGTACGAAGATCTATGGCTGAGGAGCGTTTCGCAATAGATCTACGATTGTAGGAGGTTTCCATAAAAGTAGGAGTGCGGAAGAAGAAATATAAATCTGACCAAGGGATCAATGGCTATGATTGAATCCAGAAGAAGATCGACAGCGGAGAATGATTTCCACACAAAGAAAAGGGGAGATCCACAAATCCACATTAGATCGTAGATCAACTGTCAGGAATGAACACACAAAATAAATCAACGGTTCATAATAAAAGCGAAACACAGAAAGAAAAAGATCAAGGTACAGGATAATATGGATTTCCGCAAACCCAAGTCCGAAAGAAGGAAAGCGTAAAGAGAAAAGAGGAAGGAAAAGAATTGCGAAAAGAATGTGGGAAGTGCCACAGTTCTGCATTCCGCATCCCTCGATCCAGAATATTGACAGTCAGAAATACTTTAGTTAAAGATGGACGGTGCGAAAAATTTAGTGCAGAAAACAGAAGGCGAAGAAGTGCGAAAGCAATGTTTGAGATTTTGAGAACCCGCACTCCACATCCCTCATTTTGGAATATCAATGGTCACGAAGAAGCCCGTTGAAGATTAATAGTGCTGAAAGCGGAAACCTAGAAATGATGTTTTGGAAAAGTCTTAAATCCGCATTCCGCTATCCGCGTCTTATCTCAGATCAACAATCATGGAAGATCCCGCAGAATATCAATGGTGCGGAATGATTGAGGCAGAAATATAAGTGCATAAATACATTTTGAGAAATGTTATGGTTCGACAATCCACATACCGCATCACATATCAAATATATGGTCAGGAAATAGTCTAGGATAAATATCAACGGATCAGTGTGAGTGCGGAAAGACGATTGTGGAAATATAATAGTGTGGAAAGACATTTTTGAGAGCTACGGTAAGGAAGAAGCACAAAATCCGATCAACGTCTAAGGGTGATTTCATAAATACCCACTGCAAAAGAATGCAACTGAAAGGTTAAACTGTAAATTGATTAATAGGAGTTTGGGGAATGTTTGCAAGGATCCCACAAAGGAGAAGATATCATGAGGAATCCTACAGGGAAGAAAGAGAATCCCATAAAGGACATGAGGAAGATCACTGCCTGTAAATGGAAGGTAAGCCAGCGTAAGGAAATCTACAGGGAGCCCGCAGAGGAAGAGAGCTCACAGATCTGAATATCGTTTGTTAATTAAGTAATTGATTAAAGAAGTTTAAACTAATAAATAGAATTAAGAATAAGGGACATAGAAATGAAAGGGAATGCCGGTTTGGAAAAGGTGTGGTTTTCCAGATTTAAGAGGCATGAATAGATTTTAAATGGTATGTTGTTGTAGAAAGGCGTCTGTGTCATCCAAATCTATGCAGCCAAAGCATAAGACAAAGACCAAAGAAGAGTAACAAGAGATAGTGTTTCTAAGAATATTTGGAAGTTTAATAAGATCAAATTAGGGTTGCAAGGTGGTGCTAGGGCGGGCTGCATGCCTGCAAGGGGGTCTTAGCCTCCTTCCAGTAGTTGTTGGAGAATCAGGGTATTGGTGTATCCTTGTCTATGGGTGCAGGAAGAAATCAGGTTATTGGTTTATCCTTGTCTATAGGTGTACACAGAAACTAGGGTGTGTGTGTATCCTTTAGTAGTGGTTGAGAAGCTAGGGGATTGTGGTCTCTAGCAAGTGGGTTCTTGCAAATAACTATTGTATATTGTAAAAACAAACTTTTGTAGATATAAAAAATGTGTCGGTGGTTTACTTTATTAGGGTTCCATGATAAAATTTGTATTTTGTGTATCTTGTTTGATTCAATGTTTTGATTAAAGTTTAATAAGTGGTTTAAATGCTAAAAATTCAATAATACTGATTCACCTGCCCCTCTTAGTATTGAAGAATTATCAACAATTGGTATCAAAGCCGGATCCTTCACCACTGTTTAACCACTCGAAGGAAGATCCTATTACAACCACTATGGATCAGCATATGAAGATGTCAATGTTGAGCGAAATATATGATAGTTATTTTGACATAAATTATCAATCCAGGAAGAGCATAAACTTAAAAACACAATCAAAATATATGCAGGATCAGAGTGACACTAACCTATTCTAATGCTTGGAAAGGAAACACACATGCAAAGGTAAATCTAGATAAGAAAGAAATAAAGAAATCTAATCTAAATCTTAGAAATAAAACACACGAATGAAATTGAATCTAATATATGAAAGAATGAAATTGCATGAAATAAACTAACATGTGAGCTCACACAAAATCAACACTACTAATGCATAATAAATAAATCAAGATCAACATGGAGAAATGAAAATGCTTGTATCAATCCATTACATAATTATCAAATCTCAAATCCATGACTAACTCTAAAAAACATACATTATTCCGCTACTTCCACACCACTAAGGAGTCACTAAAGAATCACTAAAGAGGCCTCCTCTCAAATGAAGAGAAAACCCTCTTATTTATACATGGATGTTTTGAAATATAGATCCACTTTCCTCTCAACCTATTTTCCATAATTACAAAATATTTATCCTTTAAAATCCTCACAAATTCTCTCATGATATTCCTCTTTGGAATTATCTTGAATAATTATCTCCAAATCTTGAAAAGCTGGAGAAAATATTTGAGAATATTTTGAATAATCCATTTGTTGAAAATATTCAAATATTCCTACACATCACAAAGCTCACACAACATTGAGATATAAATGAAAACATGTTAATTTTCTAATATTCAATCATAAATTCTCTTAAAATACTTCAAAATAAACTAATTTGGAAAATACATGGTAACCCATATTAATTTAGGAAAATGGCATAATGAATGGTTAATGGAGTGATGAATAGGGATGAGTGTGATAAATAGTGAAGGGAAAATAGGATGAAAATACGACATTCGGGTGACCAAACAGTCAATAAGAGTCCCCATATTTGATGGTGAAGACCATGTCGTCTGGAAGATTAGAATGAAAAACTATCTGATTACCATTGGTCTGGAAGTTTGGGAATTAGTTGAAGAAGGATATAAAGTTCCAAAAGTCACTCCCACAGAAGTATAAGAAAGGAATAAATTTTGGGAACATGCAAAGGTTTTAAATACATTACAAGCTAGAATAAGTAAGAAGGTTATTGCAAAAGTACTAACCTGTAAAAGTGCAAAAGAGCTTTGGGACAAATTGGAAACCATATATGCAGAAGACTCCAAAGTAAATATGGAGAAACTTCAATCTCTTAAAGTACAATATGAAAGTCTAAAAATGAAGGATGAGGAAAATATTTCAAATTACTTTGAAAGAATTGAGAATCTTGTTAATAAAATCAAAGGTTTGGGGGTATAAGTACCAGACTATGAGTTGGTTGAAAAGATACTATGAACACTTCCTATGGCATATAATACAAAAGTATCCACTCTTGAAGACCGAATGAAGCTAGAAGATATTACCATGGATGAATTGTATGGAATCCTCATAGCCTATGAATTAATACTAGGTATTGATAATATCCCAAAAGGAGAAGCATCTTTCAAAGTAATCAAGAAAAAAAAACAGAAGAAAAAATCTCAGACCAACCATGATGAAGAAGAAGCCAATTTTGTTAAAAAACTTCAGATAGGATGAGGGAAGTACAAAGGAAATTTTCCCTTCAAATTTTTTAATTGTGGCAGAATTGGGCACTTTAAAGCCAAGTGTCATTATCCCAAGGAAGACTCTGAAGATGAAGATGAAAAAAAACAATACAAGAAAGAGGGAAAATTCCACTATAAGAAAAATTACAAAGGAAAACAAATTATGCTCAAAAGAAGAAGACAACAATTCATCTGAGATTAGTGATGATGAAGTCCTTTTTATAGGTATTGAAGAGTCTAATGAGATAGAATAAATTGAGCATAAGAAAGAGTCATAAGATGAACTAGAGGTTAATATGGAAAAAGAACTAGTTAGTTCTTTGAATGGACTAAGAAGATACAAAAACAAATATAGACAGCTGAAAAGTTTCTTAGTTGAACAATAGGAAGAGAATGAACATAAAGAAAAAGAGATGAAGAAAATCATGAGCAATCTGAAACACCAAATTCAAGAGGCAAGTAGAATAGAAGAAAGACTGGAGAAATATCTTAAAGAAAAAGAACTAATCTGTGAAAGAATGGAGGCATAATTAGTTCACTTAAGAAAAGAGCTTGATGCAAAATTTATTTAAACTAGATATGAAAATAGTTCTAAAATATTATATAAGATTATAACCTCACAAAGGGATCCAAGTAACAAAGATGGAATAGGTTATTCTCAATAATTAAATCAAGTTAGCTCAAAATCTTATGCATCTTCTCTTCTTAGTACATTCAAGAAGAAAGAAGAAGAAAAGACAAGTAATGGTCAGAACTCTACAGAAGATCATTTCCACCCATCAAGAAGGAATTCAAGACAACTCCAAATAAAGTTAATCAAAACTGGTATCCTCAAATTTTCCTTGGTTATTGTTTTGCATGCTCTAACTTTGGGCACAAAGCTATGAATTGTAGAGCATATGAAAGGAAAATTTTGAAGGTTAAAAACTATAACCTCAAGGACAATCAGATAGTTGGTCAAGTTAAGAGCAGAAATTATAACTCGTTTGCACCTCTACAAGAAAAGAATTTAGAATGCTTCAATTGTCATAACTATGGACATAAAGCAAGAAATTGCAAATTAATGGAAACCTTAGAAACACCAAAGGACATTAGAGAGGAAAAGAAGTTGTGGAAAGAAAGAACATTAAAAGTAGAATGTTTGACTACCCTGAAAACACAAGATAAAGAAGATATATGGTGTGTTGAGATTTATCGTTCAAAATACATGACAGGAGATGATGACAAGTTTTTGAAAAACCAGAAGGAACCTCATGGAAAGAGTTGGAGAAGAAAGGTAGACTCCAAAGATATAGAAGAAACCAAGATTTCAAATATCAAAAAGGTTGCCCAAGATGATGAAGGTTTTAATAATGTTGTAGATATGATTGACATTCATTATGATGGAAATAGATATGATGAAGAAGGAATTAGTGATAGCGATGGAACTGAAGATGGATGTTTTTTCTAAAAATTCCCACATAACCCAGAAGAGAACCCTGAAAATGACATTTGGATGGATCATATACTTAGGGGGAGTTAAAGTCAGAAAATTCCAATTGGCATCTAAATGTTAATGAGGTTGTATAGGTAATGAAGATCTAAATGCACAGGCTTAAGGAGGATTTTGATCAAAGGCTGGAAATAATTATGCAAGATGAACTAGCACAAAGAAAGTCAAAATCGAGATTAGCGGAATTAGGTAGGGGTCACATACTTCGATGGTCTAGATGAAAGAATGGCTTAGATCAACGACTATGATCCATTTTGCTGGGTGAAATAGCATGGAGAAAGAAAATCCGGGCGGGCGCGATATTTGATGAAATCCGCCTTATGATATTTGAGGTCCACCGTCGATCTAGATTTGACGATCCTTTAGTCATTTCGCTGACGAACTAGAAAGTAAGTTAATTGCTGGAGATGGGAGCAAAATATTTATGAAATCCAGTTCATCGAAGGTTTGAAGTTCGCTCGGCGTTGAGCGTTTCCCGTGAGACCATTGGCCATGTGAAGTTAATTTAGTGGTTCTATCAAATTTAGAACCAGCCTAAATCTAGTGATAGTCCATCTAAAGACTGTTATCTCAAACCAAGGATTATATAAAGACTTCTTGAAGAGAGAATGTTACATAATACAGTTTAAAAAAAAAAAAAGGAGAACAATGTGTGGAAGAAAATACTAAGTGTAAACTCTGTCACAAAATTGTTGGCAAAGGAGAGGAAGTACTGTGATAGTGGGGGTCCATGGATCTATCATTTAAGTTATCATTCAAGAACATGTTCAAGAAAGGAAATGTGAAGATAAATGATAATACATTTATTAAATACCAAGTTTAGTTAACAAACGGGATATATGATGACAGGGAGAGTTGTCAAAAAGAAGAAATACATGAAGTCCTATATCAAAAGAGGTACAACATTGGTATAACAAGTTATCCTTTGTCATTGTTGTCAAAGGTGGGGAATGTATAAGTGTTTCCATCAATGCCAAAGGGGGCGATTGTTGGCAATATGGATTATAGTTGTCATTAATGTCAAAAGAAGTTTAGTGATGACAAAGGAATAACCAAGGACACGATGGCAGAGTGAACTCAGTGAAAGACAAAGGTAGTGATGACTTGGCATGAATGATGAAATGGCAGATATGATGACATAGAATAACATAATGGATGGGAAATTGGTAAGAGACATTGTCTATGATGACAAAGCAAATGATGTGACATCATTCTGGAGAAATATGGCAATTGGTGAAAATCAGGAAATTGACTAAGGATAAATAGTCCAAACTAGTTTGATAGGGTCTGAAGAGAATGACCAGCCTAAATCATGGGTTAGAATAAATGGCCGCAACAAATAGGGGTATTGTACAACTGTGTTTTCTCTACCTGACGATGTATTCATATTGTCTTGGAAGTAGTCGAGGAAGAAGTTATGGACCTGCCAAAACCGTGTTTTAGGCAGATTGGATTAGACTAAGAAATTTGTCTAAGTGTCTTAACAAAAGGTTGGAAGACTATTTTCAAATGTCCTCCAGAAGATGTGTGTGTGTCAGTAAGATATAAAGATGACATGATCATGCTCCTTGGTGAACTGGCCATCCATCCATGAAATTAGATTTTCATTTGATTCTTACACGAGCGAAATATTAATCTGCCAAAAGAAGATTAAAATGTTAGTTTGCATGTTGAGATTAAAATTGGCCAAGGGTTAAAGAAAAATAAATCGCACAAATCCTCAAAGTCATGGTGAGATCCTCATTTGATCTAAAATCGACGGCCAGGAAGCATCCCACACAAGATTCGACAGTTAAGGATCAGTTTCGCAAAGAATAGGCGGAAAAGGTATTCAGTTTCACAAAATAGTATAGATCAACAGTCAAGATCTATCCCGCAACAGATCAACGGTCGAGAATAGATCCGTAGAAGATCTAAGGTAGAGAAGAGTTTCGCAAGTGTACGAAGATCTACGGCTGAGGAGTGTTCCACAATATATCTATGGTCATAGGAGGGTTCCACAAAAGTAGGAATGCAAAAGAATAAATCCGGATATGATCAAGGGATTAATGGTTGTGATTGAATCTGCAAGGACATCAACATCAGAGAATGATTTCCATACAAAGAAAAGGGAAGATCCATAACTCTGCATTAGATCGTAGATCAATGGTTAGGAATGAACCCGCAAAATAAATCAACGGTTCATAAGAAAAGTAGAAAACAAAAAGTAGAAGATTAAGGTCTAGGATCATATGGGTTTCCGCAAACTGAAGTCCGGAAGACGAAAAGCGAAAGGCGGAGAATCATGAATAGAATGTGGAAAATTCCATAGTTCTGCATTTCGCATCCCATGATACAGAAAATTGACGGTATGAAATACTTCCGTGAAATATCGATGATGCAAAAAGTTAGTGCGGAAAACGGAAGGCAAAGAACTGTGAAAGCAATGTTTGAGATTTTGAGAACCTGCACTTCGCATCCCACGTTTCAGAAGATCAATGGTCATGAAGAAGTGTGCTGAAGATCAACGGTGCAAAACTATTGGTGTGGAAAGTGGAAACCTCGAAATGATGTTTTGGAAAAGCCACAAATCCCCATTCCGCTATACGCATCTTATCTCATATCAATGGTCATGGAAGAATCCACAGGAGATCAACGGTGCATAATGATTGAGGCAGAAAGCTAAGTGCGGAAAGGCATTTTGAGAAATGTCATGGTTTGACAATCTACATATTGCATCCCATCTCAGATCTACGATCAGGGAACAGTCCGGGATAAAGATCAACGGATCAGGATGAGTGAAGAAAGACAATTGCAAAAAATGATTGTGAAAAGCTAATAGTGTGGAAAGACAATTTTGAGATCTATGGTCAGGAAGAATCCTGAAATCAAATCAATGAATCAGGGTGATTTCGAAAATAGAGACTGCGAAATAATGCGACTACAAGGTTAAATTGTAAATTGATTAAGAGGATTTTAGGGAATGTCCGCAAGGAGCTCGTAGAGGAGAAGATAGCATGAGGAACCCTACAAAGAAGAAAGAGAAGCCTGCAGAGGACATGAGGAAGCTCGCCACCTGTAAATGGAAGGTAAGATAGAGTAAGGAAATCTACAAGGAGTCCGCAGACGAAGAGAGCTCGTAGATCTGAAGATGGTTTATCAATTAAGTAATTGATTAAAGAAGTTTAAACTAATAAACAGAATTAAGAATGAGGAGCAGAGAAATTAAAGAGCATGTTGGTTTGAAAAAAGTGTGTTTGTCCAAATTGAAGAGGCGTGAATAGATTTGAAAATGTATGTTGTTGTATTGATATTGAGAAGAAGTATTTAAGCAGAAGATTGAAGTAGAAGAAAGGCGTCTATGTCATCCAGATCTATGCAGTCGAAGCATAAGACAGAGACCAAAGAAGAGTAACAAGAGACATTGTTTTTAAGAAAATATGGAATTTTAATAATATCAAATTAGGGTGGTAGGGTGGTGTTAGGGCAGGCTACATGCCCGCAAGGAGGTCTTAGCCTCCTTCAAGTAGTGGCTGGAAAATCAGGGTATTGGTGTATCCTTATCATTGGGTGCAAGAAGAAATCAGGGTATTGGTGTATCATTGTCTGTAGGTGCAGACAGAAACCAGGGTGTGGGTGCATCCTTTAGTAGTGGCTGATAAACTTGGGGATTGTGGTCTCCAACAAGTGGGTGCTTACAAATAACTATTGTATATTGTAAAAACAAAGTTTTGAAGATAATACAAACATGTTGGTGGTTTACCTTATTAGGGTTCCACGATAAAATCTGTATTTTGTCTATCTTGCTTGATTCAATGTTGTGATTAAAGCTTAATAAGTGGTTTAAATGGTTACAAGTCAACAATAGTGATTCACCCCAGTATTCACCCCCTCTCAGTATTCACCTTCTATCAATGACAATGCCATTAACACTTATATAAAACGTGCGTCATATATCTACAAATTCCTATAGAAGCTTCTTCCAATAAGAGTTAAGGATAGAAGCAATTCCAGAGTTGGAATTTGGCAGGCATTTGGACGTTTTCAAACATTTTTCCCATCAAATAAGGGTAAACTTTGGGAAAAACCATTTGGTCAGACGGTTGAACAATTTTATAAAATATTATTTTGATGTTTAAATTTTTTTCCAAAACGTCATTATATTTGTAATATAAGAATAGTTAGGAGGCTAGGACTCTAGTAGTATCCATAATCCGACTATTTGAGTGGAGGTTGTTGGGTTGAGACTCCAAACTCCATTGCCTAGTATCCCACCTGGAATCACCCACGTGGTATAATGGCATTTAATGCAAAATTATAGGGATTATATTATTGATGAGATGTGTCCAGTTGTGGTGCGGATGGAAGTGGCACTTGCAACCTACACATTGCACAATTCCAGAGTCTAGACTTTGGAGATTGGTAAGTCATGGTCCACATCTAGAGGCCTTCATTTTGAAAAATTGCAAATATACTGGCCGTGAGGGTTCACAATTGTAGATTCGCAGCCAATGACAATGGGTTCTTAGGAAAGTTCACAGATATTTTTCTATAAAAAATGATATTCAAGATGGAGAACAATGGAAATATGTATCACGCCTTTCTTTTCACCAATCACAGGTTCTTCTTGGAAAGTGACTTCATCTGTAGAGACTTTAGTGGATAAGAAAGCATCATCTCACCCAAGAGTTGCCAAGATCCTGGGAAGAGTCATTTCACCATTGATAATGGGTTGCGTAATTTCTTTCACTTGCCTTCCTACCGATAGGGCCTAGGTGGCTACTTATTCTGAATAAGCATAGAACTGTGTTTGTATGCGTGAACATCAGGGAAGTGGGCACAAATAAATCTCCCTGGAATTTTTTACTAGAAAAAAGTCAGAATTAGCATTTCATAGTTTAAGGAGCCGCAAGCTCTTTCAATTATCGTTGATTCACTATATATTGCTCAATTGGTGTCCAATTTCCCATGATTCTTCCTAATGGTTTGAGAGTTTTGTTGTGAGATCTGTTATGTGAGTTTTGGTTCAACAAGTCACAACGGATTGGAGTCTTGAATTTTAATGATCTCGGGGATAATCGAATTTCATCTCCGACTATAGGGATTCACAGGTCTCTGTCGCTGGAGTGGAGAAAGAAGTGGATTAATACATTTCTCTTCTTGGTAAGATTATCCCATTTCTCCCAATGTATTAGTACTTATTTTATTGTGTTTTCGAGGAGCTATGGTTTTTATTCTTTACTAAGCTCATTTTTGGCTCACCATTTCTATCATGTGAATGCCCCAAGTTTTAAGGTCGCAACCTGCAATGGGGTACAATGCTGCTAGTGCCAGTCTACAATTTGGGACCATGGAGGCTAGGACTCATAGAGGTAAGAAATTCATTATGCTACCATCGTCCTTGTTTTAGAATAGGATAATGGTTGACTGAATAAGTGAGGATACGTTTGAAGAAATTCCCTTTCTGAATAAGGAAGAAACAATCAAACACCTATTTTGGTTTTGTCCTTCCATAACTGCATTAGAGAGGGATGGTATCATGGTAGTTCCTAACTTCCTGTGTATTAACCTATCAAAGTGAGAATTCATTTCTATAGTCTATATTGAAAATTTGAAACTGTGTGAAGGATAGAGCCTAGAACTATGAGTGGAATATTGAACCTACAAGTATGCGAAAGATCGAGCATAGAATTGCGTGTAAAGAGATTGAACACATAAGTGATAAAGGAACCTGTAATTGTGTGAATAGTTGGGTGACAGGGCCTATGCAAATGGTCGAGTTGGAATAGAAGTGGAACATAATATGAAAAGTCAAACAAGCTACTAATCATATAAAGATAAAAGCCAAAGATTGTTTTTTATAAAATTATCAGAAGCAAAGCATATCTAACAATATTCGTCTCTGATTGTTCAGTATTACATAATGCTCCTTTAATCCCATCTCTGATGGCTAGCGCTCTTTAGGAATAAAAATTCATCATTTCAAGTGTGGAGATGAGTTTCATTTCAATACCTTATGAGGAGGAGCATGTTCATCCTTGCTTGTAATTGAAGATGCCCTCTCTTTCTATACATTTTCCTGTTATATGCTTGAAACAAGTGCCTAGGAGGTCTCAATAATGCTTTATTAAGTCGACACGATTTAGTGAAAGATTCATATTCTAGATGGATATTCATTTCCTCGTTATTCTAAGCAAGAAATAGAAGGAAATGAAAGAACAAATACACATCCTATGCTATATAAGCTATGTTTTAAAACGGAAATTAAACTTGGAGCTAAGACAATGGTTGTTTTACATAGAATTTTTTTTAGCACTTGAAGCATTGTTCGTTCTAGAACCAATAGACATTGATGGAGCTATCTTGTACAACCTGAAACCGACAATTAATGCAGGTCTCACCTTCTAGATGAATAAAAGAGGACAAAGATGAGAATGCCCAAGGTTCCATAATGATGATATTTTACCTTTAAATTATTTTTTGTTTGGATAGAATATGATTTTGTCCACATGTTTTTATTAATAAGTGTTTACAATTAATTAGGGTTTTAAGATGGATGGAAAACAAGTGGCTTAATCCAACTTGGGCTATGGAGTCAAAGAAGGCCTATGAAGAGTCAAGACTAAAACTATGTGAAGGGCTAGATAAAGAATGTGGCAACAATAGTGACCTCCCTTTGGATATTTGACACTGTTCAAATCTTGGTGCTTCTTGTGTAAAGGTTGAACAGGGACTATTAAGCCATTGTATGTAGCCATTGAAGATAGTCTACATTCCAATTTCCCTTATTTGCAAGATAAAATCATCAATATTTGTGCTAATGTTCAATCCATGCTTCTCCTACTCTTAGCTACCAGATCTTACTTCTTCTTTCTCTTAGTGATTTTTCGAAACCTAAGATGTAATGTCTTTGCTTATAACTTGATTCCAATGTTGTTTGGAAACTCTCCATACAATGTGGAAATGGAAAATCATTTTTCTTGGGTGATGGAAAAAATTGGAAAAAACCTTTACTCAAGTGATAAAAAAAGCGTAGATGGAGAGTTAAAGAATCTCATTTGTGCATTACAAATACAGAATACCATTAAAACATGAAAAATCATGATCAACTAAAAACAAGGGTAAATGATTCTATTATTATCTTTAATTGGAAATTAATTCTTTAATAAAAACATATCTTTTAATAGAATATCAAATTATTTAATAAATACATTATTATTGAAGGGTGATTGTCTTTTAAAAGAATATCAAATTATTTAATAAATACATTATTATTGAAGGGTAGTTGTTTTTTTAAACTTCTTTTTCTAGGGGAAAATATCAGTTCCTTGCTATTTTATTGAAATCAAAGGGAACATTTTTTCATCATCAGCATGTGTTGTGTTCGTGGAGGGAGTAATACATCAGGTAAGAGTGGCTACAGTATCTGCTTCAGTAGGGCTCATGAAGGAGGGATCAATCCATATTGCTCTCTACAGCTCATGTTCAAGTACCTTAAAAACTTCAAAGTGAAGTACAAGCTAGTAGAGAAAAACTACATCCACTTCATACCCTTCATTACATAGAGAGTTCATACTATAACTGGATAGCTAATCCAAAGAAGCAAAAACATGGATAGTACAGAAAAAACTCATCACTACCTGCATCCAAAGGATGTAAAATACAACAACACAAAAAGGTCAAGTGCCGAGGGCTAGAAAAGATAGAAAGTGCCCTGATCAATACATTTACCATTGGTGAATTGAACAGCAAACTGAAGCTAGCCTTGAGCTAGTGTTAATGCTTCTTTGGATAAGCTGTCAGCCATTGTATTGTGCTTTCTATATATGTGAATGGCATAGAGTTGGATGAAATCAGTTTCCAGCTCTCTAATACAATGACACCACCCATCAAGAGAAAGTAAAGTAAGTGTTGATCTATGGTTGAACCAGTTGATGATGATAGCAGAGTCCCCATGAATATGTAAAGAAGGAAGGCCCATAATTTTGCACAGTGAAGGAGTGTCCACAAGGTCAGCAACTCTGATCTGGTATTTGTGCTCAGGCCTACTCCCAACTTGAAGCAAAAATAGTGTTCTTTATTGAGCAATAGCTGAACACCGATGCCACCCACATGATTTGCAGATGCCCCATCAAAGAAGCCTACTGGAAAGGACAGTGTAGGAGTTGGTCCAATAGTTCTCCTATTGATATTCAGCTGCAGATTGACCGGATAGAACTGTAATTGATTCTTGATGGAGAGGACAGTAAAGTATATATCAGGCTTCAAGTCCTCAAAAATACATTTGCTCCTGGTTATCCAGATTTTCCAAGCAAGAAAAAGAGGAAGATACTTCAGAGTATTTCCTATGCTGATCCAAGAAGAAACATTATGATGAAAATTTGATTCCTTCTAGAAATATGGAATGTCCAGAGAAGATCTGATGAGAGCAATAACTTTCCTGGTGAAGCTGCAACCATGAAATAGGTGGTCAACAGACTCTAATGTTGATTTACATAGACAGCACCACTCTAATGGTGAAATTTTTTTTTTAAACTTCATTATTGAAGGGTTATTTTCTCAATAAAACTTTGTATAAAAGTTCAAAATGTCAAAAAAAAAATAGTTGGAAGGGCAATGATGAAATGAAATTCCAACACTGGAAGCAAGTTTTATGAAAGTCTTAGAGCTAACCATTGAGCTGCAGAGTCATTAAGACTCTGTCAGCTTAATAAGTCCATCCATCCATGCATCATGTCAGCTCAATAATTCCATCCATCCATGCATCATCGGGCGGGCCTGCATCATCAGCCAAGTCGTACATGACTGCAGTACTGACTGAGGCTACAGCATGGTGTTGACGTCTGGCAGCAATTCCCAGACGTTCAATGCTCCTACTAACTCTTGACTTGGCTAATACTAATACGACACTCGGCCGCTCAAGTTTAGCCACCATCATCGTGGCATTGTTCTGCTCAATCCTGTGCGCTTTGGGGATCAATTTCGTGCTCTAATGTAGACTGCTTATCTGCAAACGATGGCAAGGGGTGTTCGAGCCATCAAAGGATGTGGCCGGTCTCGAAAGAGCTCACAACTAGAAGCAAGAAATTCGATTTAAAAGAACTACCGGTTGCATAGACGCATGGCCGAGCTGAAATGATTGCTGCAATGGAAATCCAAGAGAGTAGAAGCATTAATTAAATTGAATGAATTGAGCGAGGATAATGGTTTTTGAGTCGATCAACCACTTATAAATCTGTTAGCGTCAAATATTAAGAAATTTTAAAAGGAGTTATATAAATGTTTTAGGTTTTTATTATTATTATAGGAATATGTCTTTTAATTTTCGAAAAAAATAGAGTAATTGTTATTTTTATTGTGAAAATAAATTCAAGGTTTTTAAATATTCTTCTTGTTAAAATTATTATTTAAGTGTAAGTGTTTTGGTAATTGGTTAGAATTATTAAAATTGTAAATATATATTACTTAAATTATTACTTAAGTTTTAGGTTATGAATTTATTAACAAGTTAACAAAATTAAAAAAACCAATAATAATAAAACATGTTATTAATAAACAATAAAATATTAAAATATTAAATAATAACTGTTAATTTTATAAACATATTATTAATAAATAATAAGATATAAATAAATATTAAATAATAACCATTAATTTTATAAACATGTTATCAATAAACAATAAAATATTTAAATATTAAATAATAACCATTTTTCTTTTTAAATAATAACTTAAGCTAAACGTCTTTTAACTTCTTTGCTGGTATGAGAATGAAGCTTTTATGAACCAGCCATTTGACTCTTTTGCAGAGCCGTTAAACGTCTTAAACTTCTTTGCTTCTATCCGAATGAACATTTTTTTGCAAAGCCATTTGAGGTGCGCCTGCACTAGCCTCCTCCAAAATCGATCGAATTTATGAGCTTAAAAAATAAGCATAATGATTATAAAAAGAACCGTAAAAGAAAGTTTAAATGTAACTAAGAAATTTGTGGTGTGTTTATGTTGTTGAAGTAAATCAAGGATATTTTTAATTTTTAAAGAGTGTATTTTTTCTCTTAAGTCAATTATTCTATGTTTTAGAAATCTATATTAAAACAGCTGGTTTTTATTATTCAAACTGCATTTTAATTATAAAAATAGATTCACAAAACAATAATCCTAACAAGAAAACTACTTAAAAACCTTGAATTTATTTTCACAATAAAAACAACAATCACTTTGATTTTTTTAGAAAATTAAATCACATATAATAATAAAAACTTAAAACATTTATACGACTCCTTTTAAAAACTCTTAATATTTAACTCGCACATATTTATAAGTGCCTGATCGATGCGTCAAAAACCATTTATACAACTCCTTTTTAAAACTCTTAATATTTAACTGGCACATATTTATAAGTGGCTGATCGATGCCTCAAAAACCATTATCCTCACTCAATTCATTCAATTTAATTAATGCTTCTACTCTCCTGGATTTCGATTGCAGCAATCATTTCGGCTCGGCCATGCAATCTGCTTGGAAATAGTGACAGCATTCTAGTAATATTCTCAGCCTTTCTCCTAATTCCATGAATTCTGGCAAGCAAATGGGGCAATGAATTCTGCCAAGCAAATGGGGCAATGCATTCCTGTGAAGAGCGATCCCGTGTAGTGCACAGTCACCGGTAGTGCTTTTAAATCGAATTTCTCGCTTCTAGTTGTGAGTTCTTTCGACACCGGCCACACCCTTTGATGGCTCGAACACCCCTCGCCATCTTTTGCAGAGTAGTCTACAGCGGAGCACGGCATTGATCCCCAAAGTAGACAGGATTGAGTAGAACAATGCCAGGATGATGGTGGCTAAACTTGAGCAACAGAGTGTCTTATTAGTATTGGAGTAAGCTACCGACGCAACGATTTTGCCGATTTTTCCCGGCGGCAATCGCCGGGCCCGCACTCCGACCACCGTTCAGGTTTTTTCTCCGTCACCGGCCTCCGTTCACACACACCATCGTGGCCTCCCCGTTCGTCCTCTCTCCGTTTCGATCAAGTTCATCTCGGTCTCCCTCCGTCCGCGGCCGTCTGTTCATTTAATTCTCCACCAGCCTGACAGACAATCTCAAATTCAAACCTCTCGATCCCCCCGAAGATCTCCCTTGCACCGAAGTTTGATGATACCGGATACGTCGCCAAATTTTCATTGAGCAGATGGAGGAAAGGTGGGATCTGCGAACCGCGTCGAAGCCCTGGATTCAACCCATGAAAGCCACTCCTGCGAGATGATTGGAGACGCATAAAGAAAGTATAGTTACTTAGGAACAGTTGGTTCCTGCAATGCAGACTCGGTATACGCCACTGGAGGAATAGGAGCTGCGGGAGCATTTAAACGCTAGTAAAGTTACTGCGTGGGAAGGATTTTTGTAGAAGATTCCTTTATTTTCGGGTTGGTCCAGCCTGCGCTCTAGGTTCTGCGCTACCTTCAGTCGGGGGCTGTTACTGATCAACAGTGTGTCTTAGCTTAACTAGTTTGATCTGTATACTTGACAGTTCTAACGATAACACCGATAACACCCTCAGGGGCCTGTGTGTCTTAGCTTGATTTGCTTAGTGCTTTAAGTTATTTCATATATAGATTACTGAGGGTTTTCAAAACTAGCACGTTCTGGCCGTAGCATACCGAGTGTATTCTTAGTTTTTCAATAATGATTTTGAAGTGGATTTCTGGGTTTATAGTTGATCTGGGGCTTTTGTATAAGAAGATGCTTTCATTGAGTAACATTTATGGTGTAACTTATGCTGTATAAAAACTATGCAAACGATATTGAATGTTGCTATCAATCCCCGAAAAAAAATCTTCCTTAGGTATCTGCATCTTTACTTTTATAGATTATCTGCAAGTTTAAGTGATTAAAAAAATAAATAATGGAATGATATCCCTTTAAAATTTTCCATCAGAGAACCCGATTCATAGGTAGGTATAAATCGTTTGTTAGTGGGAAAAATTCGCCGGGTTGTAAGAATTTTATTTCGGATAATCAGTTTGTGCCCAAAACCTCCAGGCATAGGCGTTTATGCACAGCATTAGATTCTTTCCACCTTGCTCTAGCTGTAACGGTTGTTAAACGTTGGGCTTCGAAAAATCCTTTTACTTATCTTGAGGTTATTTGATCAAACCTCGTTAATCTTCTTCAGTCGTTGGAAACCCTAATCCTGGGGATGAAGTATTCGTCTCGGCAGCACCAGGTTCAGTGGGTATGCTTGTTGGGCAGCTTGCCAAAATCAAAGGGTGACACGTTGTTGGCAGCGCAGGTAGCGACCAGAAGGTGCTTCCTCCTCCCTGTTTTCCTCTTTTATCTTGACTCATAGCCCTCGTCCCAATAAATCTGATGTAACTCATTAAAATTTCCTATTTCTCTTACAGATTCTGATTCTGACTATATGCAAATGTGAGGCTACAGGTTAAGCTGTTGAAGGAAGAATTTGGTTTTGATGATGCCTTCAATTACAAATCTGAGAAGGACTGGGATGCAACTTTGACCAGGTAAGTGTTGAATGTATCTACTAATCTCAAAGGTACACAATACCATAAGCATTGTGGTTCTGCTAATCTTAAAGGTACACGATACTATAAGCATTATGGTTCATTTAATTATGTTTGATAGCCATTTAGATATTATCTTAGATTTTTGGATTTTTGAAAATGCATCTGGATTAAGATTTAAATAAGCTTCAGTTAAAGAGTAGTTAAAGAAATGGGCAACAATTTGTTTTTGTTTTTTCATGTCATTTTTTTGTTTTTTTTGTTTCTTTATTAAATAGTATTTGTTTTGTGATCATATTTAGTCTAACAATCTGGTATGAACAATGGATATAAAACATGATTATGATTATAACAATCTGGTATGAATAATGAATATAAAATATTATTATGGTTATGGGTATTTATCAGCCACTTTACTTGTGGCTGTGCTCATGTATATATATTATATATGCTGCAAATTTGACTGAAATTTTTATTGTTTAGTATTTATGGTTGGTTTGGTTTAACTGTAGAATTTGATAAAGGGTACTCAAATCATTTCATTTTTACACAGCTAAAGCAAAATATATGTTATTTTTCTGGATTGATTCAGAGATCACAGAAAACTTTTAAATCTCAGTTTATAATTAACCAGATTCAGATTTGATTGTTAACTATAAACAGAGATTTGTTAAAAATTGCATTAGAAGTAGGGGATTGTTTGAGAGCGCATTATCCTATGGTTTTATGGCTAGCCAATACTAATGGATAAATAAGAGGAGAGATAATGTATGTAGTGTTGTTGTACAGGTACTTCCCCAAAGGTATAGATATCTACTTTGACAATGTGGGTAGACGCATGTTGGAAGCTGTTCTGAACCACATCAATATGAAAGCTCGGATTCCTGTCTGTGGAATGATTTCTCAGTATAATCAGGTGGTTATTTGAATGC
>LPNX011103141.1:29099-145927 GCA_001517045.1 Pseudotsuga menziesii
ATCCCCACACATTCAATTTACCATGGAAATCCAATAAGAAAATTATCTTCCCTTCCTAGATGACCTAGTCACATGTCAATCTTATGGTTCCTTTTCCTAGCAAGTGTTTTGCAAAAAGACTCGTTGTAACATATACCTTCACAATCAATCCCATCATGGCCCAACTAAAAATCTGACATTCTTACAACCCTTATCTCTAGAGGAATCCAAATTTAAGCCCCGCAACATTTAAACAAAGAGTGAGTCCACCTTATTAAGGTTTGGAAGTTAGTGGTCATTCTATCTAAAAAACAATAATGCCTTTCAGTTTGATCTTCTATAAAAAAAAAACAAAACCAAAAGTCTCACCTCTAAACATCTCACTAAAGCTCAAATTACTATATTCATGGCATCATCTTGAACATATTTTAAAGATCTTATCAAAAAAAAATATAAAATCCATTTTTAAGCTTCACAAGACTTTCATACAGTTATTCAAAAGTGTTAACTATAAGCAAAACTTGCATCATTATTAAAGTATTCCTATTTTGTGGTGAATTTTGGTCAAATTGAAGAACTTTTATATAAACATAATGACACTATAAATTGTATATATAACATTTTTTATTAATTTAAGACATGTTTTTTCACCATATTAATATTAATATTAATTTATAAATTTTCTAATTTACATTACACCTTATACACACCACATTCTTGTACTCCACGGTTTACACACATACATATACACACTAGTATTTTAAATAATTAAGTAATATAAATAATACATATATTAAAAACTTACATTTCACTGAAAATGTCATTAACTCATTGTTACATTCCTTAAAAGAAAAGAAAAAAGTCATATCCTTGGAATAGTAACGTAAGAGAAAAATAAAATATCAAATCAAACTACACTATTTACACAATTATTTGATGAGATAAACCACCCACTTTTCATATATTTGATCATAGCCTTGTGCATTTTATCAAACCTTATAAAACCATCCACTTGAAAAATAAAATATCAAATCAAACTACACTATTTACACAATTAATATTTGATGAGATAAACCACCCACTTTCCATATATTTGATCATAGCCTTTTGTTTTTCATCAAACCTGAGAAACCACCCACTTTTCATATATTTGATTATAGCCCGAAAGTCTACATGAAGTGGGTCCCTATCCATGAAGGACAATCGGGACTACCGATTCTATTTAGAGACATCAAAATCGGGAGGTGCAAAAGATGTTATGGAAAGTTGGATATGTAACTATGAAGTAAAAATGATTTTTCTTATTAATTGAAAATTTATGTATTGGTTATTATGTAAATAGTTAATTGTTTATTTTACATTGAAAAAATGATTACTTGTTTTTTTTTTAATATTTTTGGTTTTCAATTATTATTATTATTATTATAAGTTGTAATTTAAATATTTCAAGTTTTTTTTTTTTAAGTGTGAATGAAAATATGCCAAAAAATATTAAAATTGGATATATTAGTTATGAAAATTACATAATGAATGTTATGAGGGTATTTGAGACTGATTTATTTATCGATACAAAAACATAATTTCAACATTCCCAAATTTGGATTTTACCCAAAAAAAAATACCCTACTTTGATCAAAACCCATTGAAAAGTCCAAAAACATAGAATACATAAACTAATCCTTTTTTAAATGTTATAAGAAAAACTTGATTCCATGATGTGGTGAAAAAGTTATGATTTATTTTTTTTTTTAGAAAAAATTTACAAAGAAAAGAAATGCTTCTCCACATTCCTAAATGGCATCTTTAATAAACTTGTTAATCAAAGTATAATTATTGTTGATAAATGTTTTTTTTAAACAAAATCCAGAGAAAAATGTATTGAGTAAAAAAAAAAGGTTGTGCACACCCATACATATAAAAATGAAACCAAGGTTCCAGAGTGTCCTCAAGGAGGAATACAACTATGATAACTATACAATTAAAAGAGTTTTTGGATGTCATGGAATGCCCTCTAAAATATTTCACACCAATTGTAGGGTAGATTCTTACATACAGTTTGTTTAGCAAAATGCAGAAATACATCTAAATAAAAACAAAGTTGGAGTTGCTAATTTTTCTTGCCTTCAAGATCGCGAGTAAGTTGCATGACTGAGGTTTCCTCCATTGGGTGGTTGCCATGGTCCGAGGTTTCCTGGAAGTGGCTGCATTGATTCATGTTGACCATTTTTAGAACCTCCTATTTGATAAAATCCACAGTGCCCATCAGCTCTCGAAGGTCACAATCATTGTTGTCAATCTTGGACTCATGGTAGCCCATTTGGTGCCCATCAGCTCTCAAAGGTCACGATCATTGTTGTCAATCTTGGACTCATGGTAGCCCATTTGGTTTGCTAGGAATCTAACATCGGACGCAACCACTCTATTCTCCTTGACGCCAATGCCCACTATTTCATAAACCCTACGGAGATGGATTTTGATATCTTCCATAGTGGATTCAATTTCGATGATGTCCAGATTTCCTAGATTGTTCGCCATTGGAGTCAGAAAGCTGCTACTTGGAGCCCGAAGACGAACAAAGGATGAGAAACAGGACTACTAAGATCCAAAATGAGGGCTAACCCGAATTTTCTTCACGTATCTGTTTAAACCTTTGAACAAATAAAGGAGACGTTGTTCTTCTTCAGGAGGCCGAATACCGAAGTTTCCTTCCTCACCTTCTCTCGTTGGGCAAACAAACTTTGCATTGGGATGGGGGGAGCTGAGAGCATTAAAACCGTTTGAGTCTGCCATGGATTGTGCCAACGGTCGACTCAGTGCTTCAGGGAGAAGTAGAGCGGGACGAGCAATAAAGGCCATCACGTGAACAGTGATGCCACTTGTCCACAAGGATGGATGCCTATCGGTGGAGAACGAGACTTCATTAAAGGGGAATGGCATGCAAGAGAGCCATAAAGACACCCTATCCTTATAAATAAAAAATATTTTCAACTATTGAACATGTTTTTGGAAATGAAATTGACCCTTGATTGTAACCATTCCAAGTTTATTCTTGACCACCTTATTTGCTAGCTTGTCTACGAAGTTATTCTTGCCGCTGAGAATGTGAAAATAGATGACATGTGGGACTGAGTTTAGATGACGTATTCGATCATATATTATCGTGCAGTTGGCGGAACCATGATTATAATCCGATCTCATTTTCTGGATGACCTGGCTTGAGTCTCCAAAGATGATGAGATTTGAGATATTAGACTGTCATGCTAATTCCAAGCCAAGAAGAAGTGAAAGCCATTCAAATTCATTATTAGATCTATGTCTGAGTCCCCAAGCATAAGAATTCACTATGTTTCCACAGGAATTGAAGATACTCTCCCCTACACCTGCCTCCCTAGTCATTATTGTTAATAAACTTATGAACCCATAGTCAATGTTTAGTGCAAATAATTATCTCTATTGTTTGGATTCACATTTCCAATTAAAAAAATAATAATAAAATGGAAACCAACAAAAAGAAATCTAAGATTGGTTTGATAAAAAAGAGAGTAATTTTTTGTAAAAAGACAACAAAATTGTGAATGTACGCCTAAAGATAGGAAAATTTACATGATAGACTTCCTAGCTAGAGGTGAAGAAGCCACGATTTCGATAGATGGAGGAAGCTAGGCCCTTATGCTGACCATCCCCTTTTCTGCTGGAATATTCTGAACAAAATACTAACATATTGTATTAGTAAGACTCATAATTATTATGGACATCGCACAGATAACAACCGCAAGCTAAATGGTCATCAAGTTAAAAAAGTGAGCACAAGACATTGCACTGAAACTGTTGGTATCAATGTTTGTACCAGAGTGAAGGAGGATGCTATCATAGGGCACTTAAACCCCAAAACTAGAGTGATGAAGGAGACAAGGCAGGATCACATCAATGTAGGGACTTGCTCTCCATTGGTGTATAAAATGTCCTAATGGAAATCACATCCCACTCAAAGGCCAAAGGTTTTCTCTAGAGGGATTATGTGGTGTTTTGAGTTCTTGTTCATATCCCATGAACCATAGAAGCTTCATTTTGTGTCCACGATGCTTATTTTCCTCCCTTATCATGGTAAAGGCCCTTAGACAAATGGCGATTGTACAAAACCTTCTAATGCTACCTATATCCCATTCAAAGGTCAATGATCCCATCTAGAGGATGTGTGATGATTCAAGGCCTTCATCGTGGCCCATGAGCCCAAGAAGCTTCATTTGGCATATAAGTCCCTTGATTTCCTCCCTTAGCCTTGATCAAGGCCTCAAGACCCATTCTTGGTGCAAAAATCCTCGTAAGGGTACCTTGTCATGACCTTTGAGCCCTAAGAACTCTGACCCTCCTGGATCTTTACCCCAACTGGAACTCTGCCCTAGCTGGAACTTTACCCCACATGGAACTTTGCCTCGGCTGAAACTCTACCCCGACTAGAACTTTGCCTCGGTTGGAACCCTGCCCTGGCTGGAACCCTGCCCCTCCTGGAACTTTGCCCCACCTGGAACCCTGCCTTGGTTGGAAACCTGCCCCTCCTGGAACTCTGCCCCGCTTGGAACTCTGCCCCGCTTGGAATTCTGCCCCGCCTGGAACTTTGCCCCGGTTGGAACTCTGCCCCACCTAAAACTTTGCCCTGGTTGGAACTCTGCCCCGCCTGGAACCTTGCCTCGATTGGAACCTTGCCCTGATTTGAACTCTAGCACATCCCAGGTCCTTCCTTATTTCTTCCTGTTGGAATAAGAGCCAGGTGCCAAAGAACTCCAATGACAATTAATGCCAAAGAACTCTACCCAGGCTGGAACTCTGCCCCGCTGGAACTCTGCCCAGCTGGAACCCTGCCCCGCTTGTTGGAACACTACCCTTATTGGAACCTTGCCTTATTGGAACTCTGCCCAAGTTGGAACTCTGCCCAGCTGGAACTTTGACCTCGGCTGGAACCCTGCCCCAGCTAGAACTCTGCACCACCTGGAACTCCACCCACTGGAACTTTGCCTTGGAACTTTGCATTGGTTGGAACTTTGCCCCAGTTGGAACTCTGCCCCACCTGGAACTTTGCCCCGGTTGGAACTCTACGCCGCCTGGAACTTTGCCCTGGTTGGAACCTTGCCCTGATTTGAACTCTAGCACAGCCCAGGTCCTTCCTTAGTTCTTCCTGTTGGAATAAGAGCCAAGTGCCAAAGAACTCCAATGACATTTAATGCCAAATAACTCTACCCATGCTGGAACTCTGCACCGCTAGAACTCTGCCCAGCTGGAACCCTGCCCCACTTGTTGGAACACTACCCTTATTGGAACCTTGCCTTATTGGAACTCTGCCCAAGTTGGAACTCTGCCCAGCTGGAACTTTGACCTTGGTCGGAACCCTACCCCGGCTGGAACTCTGCATCACCTGGAACTCCGCCCACTGGAACTTTTCCCACTAGAACTTTGGTAATTTTGGATGGGAAAATTTCCAACTGGGGCATAGTTCCAGCCAGGGAAAATTTTCAGCTAGAGCATAGTTCCAACTGAGACACAGTTCCAGTCGAAAGCAGAGTTCCAGCCTAGGGAGGAGTTCCAGCCGAGGGTAGAGTTCCAGCCGGGGCACATTATCCCTCACAGGAACCTTTCCTTGATTGGAACTCTGCCCCCGCTGGAACCTTGCCCCGGCTGGAACTCTACCCCGTTGGAACTTTGCCCCGACTAGAACTTTTCCCTGCTGGAACTCTGCTCCAACTGGAACTCTACCCTCGGCTGGAAACTATATTGTTATCTGAAGTAAAATATGGTTATGATATCATGACCAATCCATGAAAACTATATGCCTCACAGATATAGAGAAAAAAATAAAGGACTTAAGCCTTGCAGATTTTTCCATGAACGAGGTTTCAAACCACCATATAAGTGAAACAAGATAGAGATCAACGAACCAAATATATCAACCAGATACCAAGAAGAAATTTACAAAATAGAAACTCAAGCATTTCCATTATTCCATCAAATACATGTCTTTGCAAAGTTCCAGCCAGGGCAGAAATACCACCATTGAGGTTGAGGTCAAGCTTTTCATCCAAATGATGAGCAAACAACAAGCTCCTAATATTCCTACTTATAATACCTAGTAGATGGGTTATGCAAGACAAATAGTTCCAGTCGGGGTAAAGTTCCATGCAAGGCATAGTTCCAGCTGGGGCAGATTTCCAGCCAAGGAAAAGTTCCAGCCGGGGCAGAGTTCCAGCTAGGGGAAAACTTCCAGTCGGGACAAAATTCTAGGCGTGGCAGAGTTCCTGCAAGGCAGAGTTCCATCCGAGGCAAACTTCCAGCCAGGGTAGAGTTCCATATGAGGCAAAGTTCCAATCGGGGCAAAGATCCATGCAGGGCAGAGTTCCAAACGGGGCATAGTTCCATGCGGGGTAGATTTCCAATCGGGTCAGAGTTCCAACCGAGGCAACATCCACTGGTATTAGAAATGGAATATCGACAACTCCAAGATCATTTCTGATAAATGAATCGAGATCATATTCCCCTTTCAATCCATAAGCACAATGCGGTGGTTTTAGGTAAGCCATTGACAGGACAACGAAGCCATGTTCAGCCCATGGGTTGATTTACAATAGCTTTGCCCACTTGCTTATCGATGTCAGCACAAGTTTTGCTTTGGGACCCTTACATACAGGTTTCATTTCTTCCCAAGTTTCTGTCCAGGTGTGTATGGATTGCATGGGATAAAACAGGATGGAACTCTACCCGGGTTGGAACCCTGCCCCGCTTGTTGGAACCCTGCCCTTGTTGGAACTATGGCCTCGCCGAAACTCTGATCCGGTTGGAACTATGCCCGATTGGAACTCTGCCCTGTTGGAACTTTCACTCGGTTGGAACTTTGCCCTGCTAGAACTCTGTTTCGACTGGAACTTTGCCCCTGAACTTGCATGTTTGAGTTGTTGAACTTGGCTTCTTTATAAAGGCCATCTATAAGTACACTATGTGTGACAACATTAGGGCTAACAATTATTAAAGTTCGTGTAGATGCGAGACCCATTCTCAAGTAGGATGGTACCATATTCAATTAACTAGGGTGGAGTAAGACCCTATAAGGTACCCTAGGGCCCCTAGTTGTTTCCTTGTATTCTTGGTCTGGTACCAAGCAGGTTGATGCATGTAGGGTTCCTAGTTTGATGTGTCCATTCTCTGCCCCGGTTGGAAGTCCTCCCCAATTGGAACTTTGCCCTGGCTATAACTTTGCCTCGGTTGGAACTCTGCTCTGACTAGAACTTTGCCTTGGATGGAACTCTGCCCCGGCTGGATCTTTTCCTAGGTTGGAAATCTTCCCTGCTGGAACTCTGCCCAGTTGGAACTCTGCCTCCCTTGTTGGAACTCTGCCCTGGCTGGAACTCTGCCTTGGCTGGAACTCTGCCTTGGCTGGAACTCTGCCCCGGTTAGAACTCTGCCCAGTTGGAACTTTGACTTGGCAGGAACTTTCCCCCGGCTGGAACTTTGCCCCCCTGCCCTTGTTGGAACTATGCCCCAACTAGAACTTTTCCCTGGCTGGAACTCTGCCCCGGCTGGATCTTTTCCCGGGCTGGAACTCTGCCCTGCTGGAACTCTGCCCAGTTGGAAGTCTGCCTCCCTTGTTGGAACTCTGACCTGGCTGGAACTCTGCCCCGGTTAGAACTCTGCCCAGTTGGAACTTTGACTTGATAGGAACTTTGCCCCCCTGGAAATGACCATTGCTTCACTATCATTGCATCCAAGACTTTTAGGTCTGCATTTTTTCTGGTGTGTGCATTGTAAACCATGGAGCAAGCATTTGAAACTTTATGTAACTGAGATTTGTTTGCTTATACTTGTAACATTCATATATTTATAAAGGTTGTCATAGGCAATTTTGATTGTTTCATCATAAATTTTCAATTCATTCAATAGTTCCAACCGGGGCAGAGTTCTGGCGGGGCAAAGTTCCAGCCGAGGCAGAGTTTCAGCTTTGCCCCAGCTGGATCTTCTATGCATATTTGGGCTATTCATACTACATTGTACATTGTACATTGTTCCAATTGTATCTTAATAACCATTCGTTACTTTAGGATTATCAATTGGAGGAACTCTTCTAGGCCTTTCCACATACCATTTTACTGGAACTCTGGCCTCGGCTAGAACTTTGCCTCAGCTGGAACTTTGCCCTAGCTGAAACTGTGCCCCAGTTGGAACTCTGCCCCAACTAAAAATTTTCCCATTCAACATTACCAACGTAGAATTGTGAAGATTCCAAATCTCTAAATATCGGCTAGCTCAATAACTCTTTATAGGAAGTGCGTTCGACAATCCCTAAACTTTATTGGAAGGAACAAGAACCTCATAGGAACCCAACCCTTGTTGGAACTCTGCCCTGGTTGAAACTCTGCCCCGGTTGGAACTCTGCCCCTGCTGGAACTTTTCCTCGGCTGGAATCTGCCCTGGCTGGAACTCTAGCCCGGTTGCAACTCTGCCCCAGCTGGAACTTTGCCTCAGTTGGAATCTACCCTGGCTGGAACTTTGCCCCGACTGAAACTTTGCCTTGATGGAACTCTGCCCTTGGCTGGAACTCTTCCCCAGTTGGAACTATGCCCTAGCTGGAACTTTTCCCTGGTTGGAACTGCGCCCCAGTTGGAACTCTACCCTCGCTGAAACTTTTCCCACTCAACATTACCAACGTATAATTCTGAAGATTCCAAATATCTAAATATCTACTTGCTCAATAACTCTCTATAGGAAGTATGTTCGACAATGTTTGAACTTTATTGGAAGGAAAAAGAACCTCATAGGAAATTTGCCCTTGTTGGAACCTGTCAAAACCCCAAAATTCCGAAAAAATTTAAAATTTTTAAAATAACATATAATCTCATTAAATGCAGTCATTAACTGTTTGATTAGTTTATGTTACTAGAATTGTACTAAATGATCTTTTATTTGTACTTAACTTTTAAAGAGAATTTCTTTTCCGTTACTGATTATTTTTCTGTTTGTGACACAAGGTGGGTTTGTCAAGAAGGACTGGGCTTACTTAGCTTTCGAGCTAATGAAACAGTTTCCTTTTATTACAGGTATACAGGTAAGATATATGAGTCGTTGATGACTAGTCTCAGAAGTCATAATACAATTTGCTGTATATAGTTTAATTCAAGAAAGCACATACATGCTAGACAGTTTTACCATGCTCCTACAAGTAAAATTCTTTTTATGTTTCTTTGAGATCTATTTCTAGAGAATTGAATTCTACTCTGTTAGATGACCGTTAACTTTTTATCCATAAGAATAGAGTATCACAATTCTGCAGAGAATGAAACCATTTAGATGCTCATACGGAAAGTAAGTGTAAAAATATAATAATTAAATTTTACTTAATCAGCTAGCATGATAGAGAATTCACAACAATGATTTGGATTTATTTATTTATTTATTCATAGTTAAGGTAACATGCCATGCACCAAATTCAGATTTTTAACTGTCGTTAAAAATAATAATAAGGTATTACAAGTTTCGATCTATAAATTTCTTTCTTAAACAGTTAGCACATACAAGTTTATTGTTGGGATTAAGTCTTCCTTTAATAATCTTAAGGGTTTGTAATGTTTGGAATGCTACTCTATTCTCAACATCGACTTTTGGATAGAAACCAATTCACCGTTTATACACAGTCCTAGACTGATCATATTTAACCCCTTTATGAGTATCCAAGAATATTCTATCAAACAAAAAGGTTAAGTATAATCAAGCTACCTATCATACATTAATTTTATAGCCTCTTTCCTAAATGCTTTGAGTTTAGAAAGCGACAAAAGATTATTTGTTACCACAATGATTCAAGACTATTACAAGGGTCATTGCTCTATCAACAAGTATCAAATGATATGAACTTAGAATAAATCGAAATCAATTTTTAATTAACATAGTTTACATATCCCCAAATATATACCTTTAAAGTAAAGTTGTGTCTCTTACCTTTAATTGAGACTAAGGTGATAGGTAAAATAGTGGTATCTTTATAACATCCACGACTTAATAATATTTCTAAGCCCTTTATAACTTAATGTATTTATAACCATTCTCCATGCTTATGTATACTAATCTACATAATAAGCAATGTATAGAGTAATGATTTATCCCTACAAACTAAAGTTCATGGTTGTAAATGTCGCAGGGTTATGACGATATAACAATCATTTGGAATCTCAACATTATGATTTTGTTGGGAAAATCCATCGATGGCGATTTCGTTGTGGACCTTAGGTCTCAACCCACTGCAAGCAATATATTAAAAGTGTTACGTGGTCACTCCTCAGCCATGCATTGGTGATATAAATGCAGTTGACTCAACCCTAAATTGTCACTTCTCCTTCGCCTTCGGCCTTTGGCCGCTCTGCGAACCCTCCTGTCCATTTGGCCGTTGTTGGGTCTGCTATCAATCTCCTACTATTCGAACTCTTCATTAACCCATCTATTGCACTGTGTGAAGAGGTTATAAGGTGAAATAACTTACTGCTTGCCTCTGCGATACCTCCATTGTTAAATCGAGCTCTGAATAGTTATAAACCTTACCTCTCCTCGCTCCAATGGCCATGAACCTCCCTTCAAGGTAGCGTGGCTTACGCTGCTTGCAAACTGTGTAATATTTGCATAGAAGGGACAATGCAGCTAGGGTTTTGTCCTACCCATTGTTAAGTTGGAATTCCTGTACTGTCTGAGGTCGAGAGTGTTGTAATGATACTCCTTTTCCATCGGGTTGCAAGTTTTTGGCTTACACCGGTCGCAGTATCACTATGGGAGATGGCCCTCTGCTCAGGTAACTAAATAAATCCGTTTTCTTCAATATTGAAGTTATTATTACTGTAAATGCTTTTCTTTTACACTAAAGTAGTAGCTAACAGTTGGCTATTCATTGGATACTGCAGATATGTCTGCTACCTTTCTCTGCAAAGAACAGTAAGGAGGGTTACGGCATCTCGGGCCACAGTAAGCCCTGGTCTCTTCACGGCTTGTCCACTTGTGTAAATCCTTAAAGGATTACGATGGGGTTGGTCGTTGCAGCCCTTCTTAACCTTCATGGTTTTTAGTTGTTAGTTTAATGTTAACGTTGAGGGTTAATACCCTAGCTCTCTTACAGAGCTCTCTGGCTTCGACCGCGTGTGTAAAATATTGTTATGTAATTATGAATTTTCTTCTGTGTTAATATACTGTAAAAGAAATACTGTGTAGAAAACCCTAGGGTGTATGCCTGCCTCCGGATGAGGTTATGACCTCGACATTTTGTTTCCCTTCACTGTACTCATAATGTTTAGGGTTTTCACCCAAAGTTTTATAATATAACCTATTATAATGTTTCCTGTATCTTTTGGTTTGTTTATTGCATATATTTTGTATCTAAACTCTGTACATGAATTAATAGAATAAAATAAGGGTTTATAACAGCTTAAACTGTGGATTTATAATGCGGCCGTAGGTGAAAATATTGTCTTAACTCTTGGTATTTATTTTACAAGTATAAATGGATTTATAGGGTTTAACCCTAATTTTACAGTTTGAGTTTTAAGTTCAGTTGTTTAATCTACCATTAAAATTATAACTCTGTTGGAAACTGTGGGTAAAATGAATTGGATCAACTCATAATGATTAAGCTCATTGTTCGAGCAATATACCGATTCTGTTATTACCTTGGATTTCTAAAATAAACAACTTTGCTTTTAAAATAAATAACTAAGTTATTATATTATTGATAAACTCTTTATATAATGTTACTGTTAAGGTTATATACTTTGGTTTACTTATTATGTATTAACTTCTTAAATGTTATGTAGGGTTTATACCCTTATACCAATATCATAAGTGTTGATTCCACTTTCTTACATTATTTTAGGTCATGTTATAAATACTGTAATTTATCTTGTTATATAAAGAATTCGGGAGATAAAGTACTCTCCAACTTATTGTCAAATAGATTTATTGTTAAGGTTCCTGAACTGGCTTTACAACTTGACTTCTATTTATTAAAAGCTGTGAATGCAAAATGCATACCTTTCAAATTATGAAAGCCTGTGGTACTCTTATTATATTTTACTATTGCCTTCAAGTATTGTTTATTTAATTTGTAATACACAGAGTATAAATATTTTATACATAAACCTTACTTAATTATTCGTCAGGTATAAATAGTCTAGGTTTATAATTGCAATAATAAAATATTACTTAAGTGTTACTTTTACAATGTATGTATTATAGATACATTATTAGTAATACAATAATGATATTACTTCTTACCAATGTTTCTATGATCATTATTTAATGTTGTTATCCAATGTTTGGTTTGGTTTATTCATTTAGTTATAATGCCCGAGTATTTTTACATAATACTCATTCAATATTTAAGTTTATTCTCATATACATATCTATATAAATTCCTATGTATATAATAACATTCATTTGCCATATTTGAAAATAGAATAACGGTTTTGTAATCTGTTTAAGCTTAGCTGAAAATAAAAGAAGATTCAGTAATTAAATAACTGCATTCTTAACCAAAATACAGACTAACACCACTAGGTTTTAACTGTAAAATCACACTAATAAGTAATTATATCCTACTGTCAGTATTGTCTTCTTCATCATTAAGAGATTAGATTCTTTAACTGGAAGATAACGATTATAAGACTTAAACAGTAGTAATACTTAGTATATCCCTTCTTTATTACAGCTTGCATTTACTGGAAAACAAGGCTACAGTACCAGGAAGTAGTTTTGAAGACTGTAAGCAAAACAACTTAGGAATTTGTGAAATACTTGTAGTTACTGAAAGTAACTAAATAGGAAACTTGGTTCAGAAGGATACTACTTCACAATGCCGAGATACTGTGCTGGAGTACGGTCTGGTGATCCCAAATGTGGAAAAACACAGTAATTCTTTAACTCGGCAACAGATTTAACTACTAATATTCTGAGATACTCACATTACTAAACTAACTAACTCTTCAGATATATAATATAAACATAACATGCATCCATTCATACTCATTCAACATAAGAGATAAGTGACAGAACCTGTTTAAACTGTGGACAACAACAACAATGGGAGGCCGTTCCTCCCTACCAACTCCTGGAGAGCGCTCAGACAGCGACTCCTCAGGACCCCCGAGCTTGCTCTGGTCTCCCTGGCTGGAACTAGGTGCAACAAAGTTAGATACCAGTCCACAATCTCAGTATTAACTCAGAACTTTCAGTCAGTTCTCTCAGCCAAAAAGTTGTAATGAAATCAAGTTACTGCAGCAATCCTCTTAAAACAACTTCCTTACTGTATTTCCCTCTTTCTCAATGAATTTCCTGAATAACATTCACCTGAATGAATTCTCTCTGGAAAATATCTGAGCAGCCTCAGCTCTCTTCATTGAGTACTTTTTAAAAGATTGCCTAGGTCTTTTTGGGTTAGTTGTCATTTAATGAGCCACCTGCTCTGATTCCACTTTCTTGGGGAATCATGACCCCAAATAAAGGGAAGTTGCCACCTGCAACTCAGGAAGTGTTTGAGGATGCTGCCACTTGTATTTTTCCTTTCAACCTAGTTCCATCCCCCAGTTTGACCAGTAACCTCTTTTTAACAGCTCTCCCATGCTGTTGTCTCCACAATTTATTTATTAATAATAAAATATTCTGAATTACACTCCATTTCGGTTGACTCTGTTGAGTCATCAATCCCTACTTAGCATTAAATTTAACATAATGTCTCAGGAATATAATAAAACAATTTACATAATTTTACAAAATTGGGGTATGTGACATACACACCCCCTTAAAATGTAACATCGTCCTCGATGTTACTTATTCCTCATCCTCTGCAACCTCCTGGAACAGATTCGAGTATGCTTCCCGCATCTTACTTTCCAATTCCCAGGTAGCTTCTTCAGGACTAAGGTGCTTCCATTGCACCTTCAGCTGTCCAATTGTGCGGTTCCGCAGAGTAATTTCCCACCTCCCGAGGATACAGTCCGGTTCCACAAGAAATTCCCCTTCTGGTTCTACCTGTACAACGTTCCAATCAATCACATGAGTAGCATCATGAACATACTTTTTCAGAACAGAAATATGAAAAACATTGTGCACTTTTAAATTAGGTGGTAATGCTAACTGATATGCAACTTGACCAATTCTAGATAAAATTTCAAACGGACCACAGTAACATGGCGCTAATTTTGCACAACTCCCTAATCTTAGGGAGCTCTTCTTTGGTCTTACCTTTATGAACACGTGCTCACCCACCTGGAACTCTTTAGAAGTTCTTTTCAAATCTGCTTGGCTCTTTTGCCGATCCTGGGCAACCTTCAAACTCTCCTGCACTTGTTTCACAATCCGTTCCATTTCTTTTAATAATTCGGGTCCCAACACTAACCTATCTACTGGATTATTCCAGGAGATAGGAGTGTTACATTTACGCCCATACAGAATTTCAAAAGGATTGAACTTAGCTGATGATTGATAGTTGTTATTGTATGCAAATTCTGCTAAATGCAAGTAATCCTCCCACTTACCTGGTTGATCTTTAACGTACATTCTTAATAAATCTTCCAACACCTGATTCACTCTTTCAGTCTGTCCGTCCGTCTGAGGATGGAAAGAGGTGCTGAAATTCAGTGTTGTATTTAATCCCTTAAACAAGGATTTCCATAAATTCCCTGTGAATTTAGGATCCCTGTCTGAAATAATAACCTTCGGTACACCATGTAGCCGAAAAATTTGCTTTAGAAATATGTCAGCTATGTTTGCAGCCTTGTAAGTGGTTTTAACAGGAATAAAATGTGTTGCTTTACTTAATTTATCTACTACCACCATAATTGAATCATTCTGATTTTGATTTCTGGGTAATCCAGTAATGAAATCTAAGCTGATTATTTCCCATTTCCAACTAGGAATAGGCAAAGGTTGCAGTAACCCAGCTGGATGTTGATGTTTTGTTTTAACTTGTTGACAATCCAAACATCTAGCTATATACTCAGCTACTTCAGATTTCATATTAGGCCAAAAATAATCTTTTCTCAACATGGTGACAGTCTTCTGGTAGCCTGGATGCCCTAAGTAAGGGGTTTTATGAACTTCATCCAGAATCAGCAATTTAACCTTAGGCACATTAGGTACATACAATCTGTCTTTAAACAATAAAAATCCATCTTTATTTAGACTATAACCCTTTATTAAACTTTCCATAGGTTCCTCTTTAGCTGTAACTTGTAATTTTTGATAAATTTCATCCAATTTTGTCCCTTCAGTCAGCTGTTCATTTAAATCAGATGCGTAAGTGCTAATTACTGTTGCAAAATTTAGCTTTGCATTTCTGCTCAAAGCATCAGCCACTTTATTTTCTTTTCCTTTTATGTGATGAATTTCGAAATCGTATTTGCTTAAGAAGGCTAACCATCTTGCTTGCCTTGCATTTAAGTTGGGATGATCTAAAAGGTATTTTAGACCCCTATTATCAGTCATTAAAGTAAACTTTCTGCCTATTAAGTGGTGTCACCACATTTTTAAGGCATGAATAACAGCAGCAAGCTCTAAATCATAAGTGGCATAATTCTTTTCATGGATCTTTAGCTTCCTGGACTCATAGGCAATGACATGCCCATCTTGAGTCAGCACTCCGCCTAGACCATCATTACAAGCATCGGTGCAAACCACGAAATCCTTATTGGGATCCGCTATTCTTAGAATAGGCGCAGTTGTTAATAAAGTTTTAAATTTCTTAAAGCTTTCTTCGCATTTTAAGTTCCAATCAAATTTCTTGCCTTTCTTTTGCAAGGAAGTGATTGGGTTGGCTATTTTTGAAAAGCCTTTTATGAATCTCCGGTAATAACCGGTAATTCCCATGAAAGACCTAACATCTATTACGTCTTTTGGTACTGACCAATCTTCGATTGCCCGGATATTTTCAGGATCAACTGAAATCCCTTCCTTAGTCACCACGTGACCTAAGTACTGGATTTCATCCCTGAAGAAATCACACTTACTGAACTTCGCAAAGAGCTGTTGCTCTCGCAGTTCTTGTAAAATTATCCGTAAATGTTCCTTATGTTCCTCTTCATTTTTAGAATAGATTAAGATGTCATCGATGAATACGACAACAAATTTATCTAAATATTTATGCATTATGTTATTCATTAGACACATAAAGACAGTTGGGGCATTAGTAAGCCCAAATGGCATTACGATGAACTCGTAATGTCCATACCTTGTTCTAAAGGCTGTCTTAAAAATGTCCTCTTCTTTAATTCTTACCTGATGATAGCCTGATCTCAGGTCTATCTTAGAGAACACCGTAGCTCCACGTAGCTGATCAAATAGATCATCTATGCGGGGCAACGGATATCTATTTTTAATTGTCATTTTATTTAGCTGACGGTAATCTATGCAAAGTCGCATAGTTCCATCTTTCTTTTTAACAAATATTACTGGTGCTCCCCAAGGGGACACACTAGGTCAAATGTATTTCTTGTCTATTAATTCCTTTAACTGTGATTTTAATTCATTAAGTTCTAAAATATTCATACGATACGGAGCCTTTGAGCTAGGTACAGCACCTGGTATCATCTCAATTGTGAAATCCAGCTCCCTCCTGGGAGGTAATCCTAGAATTTCCTCTGGAAAAACATCAGTAAATTCATTTAACACAGGAATATTCTCTATTTTTGTTTTATCTTTTTCAGATTTATTTACCTCATCCGTGATAGTCACAGCATAGGCTTTGCACCCTTTCCTAACTGCTCTTTTGAGTTGTAAGGCAGAAATCTGCCTGATTACAGTTTTCCTAGGAATACCCTTAACTGTTACAGACTGTTCATTATTATTCACACACATAAAGGTTTTATCAAAACAGTTTAAAACTACCTTATGCTGTTCTAACCAATCCATACCAATAAGTATGTCATACGAGCCAAGTGGCAGAACATTTAATTTAACAGTAGTTTTAAAATCATTCATATCCAAAGCACATTCCTTAACATAACAGGTTACCTTTATTTTTGCCCCAGTGGCTAGTTGTACTAACCAAGAGTTATCAAACCTTTCAAAAATCAGATTACACTTTTCTACTATCTGCGGTGAAATATAACTAAGGCTAGCACCTGGATCTATTAAAATAGTTACATGGGTTTTGTTAACCATACCTTCCACTTCCACCATGGAAGTTTGATAATTAGCTTGGCGGTTCTCCAACGCTGTGTTGATTCGGGGCATAGTCCTTGCAAAGTCTCCAACAGTCATTTCATCTTGTATAGTATGAATATTGTTGTTTGGCTTCTGCCGATTTGGGCAAACTGAAGCATAGTGTGGGCCATTGCACTCCCAGCACTTAACAGGCTCCTTCCATTCGAAATTCTTAGTGAAATTTCCATGATTGTTAGAAGCTTCCTTGCCCTTAAAGTTATTGGAATTATTGGAATTATTAGAAGCACCATTTTTGCTTCCTTGGAAGTTCTTACCATTAGAATGGTTTCTGTTCTTGTTATTCCTGAAATTTTTATGGGGTACAAACTCTTTTTTCTTGAACTCAGACTGATTACTGTTCTTTTTAGCCTTCCAGTTGGCTATTCCCTCTTTCTTTTTATTCTGTTCAAAACAGAAATTAGCCTTCTGCATGGCTTCTTCCAGAGTTTTAGGGTTATCATATTCGATTATGTCCTTTATATGATAGGGCAAACAGCTGAGAAACCGTTGTACTTTAGGTTTCTCATCAACTAAATATGGCACATACCTTAACAGACTTAAGAACTTACTGTTTAAGTCCTTCATAGTCATGGATCCTAACTTTAACTCATAAAATTCCTTGGCCCTTTCTTCACAGTATTGTTCGGACAGAAATTTCTTTTTGAAGTACATTTTAAAGGTACTCCAATTGACCTCTTTTTCTTTGATCCCCTTGACCCTTTTCAAATCTTGCCACCATATATCTGCCTTTCCAGAGAGATTATAAATGGCCATTCTTGCCTTCAACTGATTTGAATAGTTGTATATCTGAAAATATTTTCTCATCCCGGATAACCAGGATTCTGCCTCTTCTCCTTTTTCAGTTTATCCATTGAAATTTGGGGGTTTTATTTTTTTGAACTCCCCAGAAATCTCTTCATAAGGCCTGTACTTTTTCTTTCTCTTATACAACTCAGCCTTGCTACTGTCACTAGAAGTGTAGTAGCTTTGTTGTTCCCTGAGCCCTTCAGATGATGAGCTACTTTCAGTTTTAACCAGTTTCATCTTTTGAGGTCCTTTCTGGTGGCTAGCTTCCTCAGATTCAGACCTTTTGCTTCTCCCTTCAGTCTGAAATTTTTCCATCAAAATTTGATTTAACTCCTCTTGAGTCTTCAAAATCCGTTCATTGTCCTTCTTGACGGATTCTATTTCAGTCTTTAAATGCTTTATAGTCTGCATCAGCTCTGAGGAGTGAGCAGTTACCTCCTCTATCACAGGTTCTCTAAACATCTGTCTTGTCTCAGTGTTTGGAGATTCCTCCTCAGCATATTCTCCTAGCTTCTCCATACCTGCCTGTTAGATTCAGAAAAAGAAATTTTCTGCCTTTCACATAAAACAAAATACAGTTAGTATATTATTTTTTACTGTTCTGCAGAAAAGGCCACATCAAGGCCTAGTGTTTGAACCATGCTCTGATACCACATGTCAAAACCCCAAAATTCCAAAAAAAATTAAAATTTTTAAAATAACATATAATCTCATTAAATGCAGTCATTAACTATTTGATTAGTTTATGTTACTAGAATTGTACTAAATGATCTTTTGTTTGTACTTAACTTTTAAAGAGAATTTCTTTTCCGTTACTGATTGTTTTTCTGTTTGCGACACAAGGTGAGTTTGTCAAGAAGGACTGGGCTTACTTAGCTTTCGAGCTAATGCAACAGTTTCCTTTTATTACAGGTATACATGTAAGATATATGAGTCGCTGATGACTAGTCTCAGAAGTCATAATACAATTTGTTGTACATAGTTTAATTCAAGAAAGTACATACATGCTATACAGTTTTACCATGCTCCTACAGGTAAAATTCTTTTTATGTTTCTTTGAGATCTATTTCTAGAGAATTGAATTCTACTCTGTTAGATGACCGTTAACTTTTTATCCAAAAGAATAGAGTTTCACAATTCTGCAGAGAATGAAACCATTTAAATGCTCATACGGAAAGTAAGTGTAAAAATATAATAATTACTTTTTACTTAATCGGCTAGCATGATAGAGAATTCACAACAACAACGATTTGGATTTTTTTTTTTTTTTTATTCATAGTTAAGGTAACATGCCATGCACCAAATTCAGATTTTTAACTGTCGTTAAAAATAATAATAAGGTATTACAAGTTTTGATCTATAAATTTCTTTCTTAAACAGTTAGTACATACAAGTTTATTCTTGGGATTAAGTCTTCCTTTAATAATCTTAAGGGTTTGTAATGTTTGGAATGCTACTCTATTCTCAACATCGACTTTTGGATAGAAACCAATTCACCGTTTATACTCAGTCCTAGACTGATCATATTTAACCCCTTTATGAGTATCCAAGAATATTCTATCAAACAAAAAGGTTAAGTATAATCAAGCTACCTATCATACATTAATTTTATAGCCTCTTTCCTAAATGCTTTGATTTTAGAAAGTGACAAAAGATTATTTGTTACCATAATGATTCAAGACTATTACAAGGGTCATTGATCTATCAACAAGTATCAAATGATATGAACTTAGAATAAACCAAAATCAATTTTTAATTAACATAGTTTACATATCCCCAAATATATACCTTTAAAGTAAAGTTGTGTCTCTTACCTTTAATTGAGACTAAGGTGATAGGTAAAATAGTGGTATGTTTATAACATCCACGACTTAATAATATTTCTAAGCCCTTTATAACTTAATGTATTTATAACCATTCTCCATGCTTATGTACACTAATCTACATAATAAGCAATGTATAGAGTAACGATTTATCCCTACAAACTAAAGTTCATGGTTGTAAATGTCGCAGGGTTACGATGATATAACAATCATTTGGAATCTCAACATTATGATTTTGTTGGGAAAATCCATCGATGGCGATTTTGTTGTGGACCTTAGGTCTCAACCCACTTCAAGCAATATATTAAAAGTGTTACGTGGTCACTCCTTGGCCATGCATTGGTGATATAAAGGCAGTTGACTCAACCCTAAATTGTCACTTCTCCTTCACCTTCGGCCTTTGGCCGCTCTGCGAACCCTCTTGTCCATTTGGCCGTCGTTGGGTCTGCTATGAATCTCCTGCTATTCGAGCTCTTCATTAACCCATCTATTGCACTGTGTGAAGAGGTTATAAGGTGAAATAACTTACTGCTTGCCTCTGCGATACCTCCATTGTTAACTCGAGCTCTGAATAGTTATAAACCTTACCTCTCCTCGCTCCAATGGCCATGAACCTCCCTTCAAGGTAGCATGGCTTACGCTGCTTGCAAACTGTGTAATATTTGCATAGAAGGGACAATGCAGCTAGGGTTTTTTCCTACCCATCGTTAAGTTGGAATTCCTGTACTATCTGAGGTCGAGAGTGTTGTAATGCTGCTCCTTTTCCATCGGGTTGCAGGTTTTTGGCTTACACCGGTCGCAGTATCACTGTGGGAGATGGCCCTCTGCTCAGGTAACTAAATAAATCCTTTTTTCTTCAATATTGAAGTTATTATTACTGTAAATGCTTTTCTTTTACACTAAAGTAGTAGCTAACAGTCGGTTGTTCATTGGATACTGTAGATATGTATGCTACCTTTCTCTGCAAAGAACAGTAAGGAGGGTTACGGCATCTCGGGCCATGGTAAGCCCCGGTCTCTTCACGGCTTGTCCACTTGTGTAAATCCTTAAAGGATTACGATGGGGTTGGTCGTTGCGGCCCTTCTTAACCTTCATTGTTTTTAGTTGTTAGTTTAATGTTAACGTTGAGGGTTAATACCCTAGCTCTCTTACAGAGCTCTCTGACTTCGACCGCGTGTGTAAAATCTTGTTTTGTAATTATGAATTTTCTTATGTGTTAATATACTGTAAAAGAAATACTGTGTAGAAAACCCTAGGCTGTATGCCTGCCTCCAGATGAGATTATGACCTCGACATTTTGTTTCCCTTCACTGTACTCATAATGTTTAGGGTTTTCACCCAAAGTTTTATAATATAACCTATTATAATGTTTCCTGTATATTTTGGTTTGTTTATTGCATATATTTTGTATCTAAACTCTGTACAGGAATTAATAGAATAAAATAAAGGTTTATAACAGCTTAAACTGTGGATTTATAATGCGGCCGTAGGTGAAAATATTGTCTTAACTCTTGGTATTTATGTTACAAGTATAACTAGATTTATAGGGTTCAACCCTAATTTTACAGTTTGAGTTTTAAGTTCAGTTGTTTAATCTACCATTAAAATTATAACTCTGTTGGCAACTGTGGGTAAAATGAATTGGATTAACTCATAATGATTAAGCTCGATGTTCGAGCAATATACTGATTCTGTTATTACCTTGGCTTTCTAAAATAAACAACTTTGCTTTTAAAATAAATAACTGAGTTATTATATTATTGATAAACTCTTTATATAATGTTACTGTTAAGGTTATATACTTTGGTTTACTTATTATGTATTAAATTCTTAAATGTTATGTAGGGTTTATACCCTTATACCAATATCATAAGTGTTGATTCTACTGTCTTACATTATTTTAGGTCATGTTATAAATACTGTAATTTATCTTGTTATATAAAGAATTCGGGAGATAAAGTACTCTCGAGCTTATTGTCAAATAGATTTATTGTTAAGGTTCCTGAACTGGCTTTACAACTTGACTTCTATTTATTAGAAGCTGTGAATGCAAAATGCATACCTTTCAAATTATGAAAGCCTGTGGTACTCTTATTATATTTTACTATTGCCTTCAAGTATTGTTTATTTAATTTGTAATACACAGAGTATAAATATTTTATACATAAACCTTACTTAATTATTCGTCAGGTATAAATAGTCTAGGTTTATAATTGCAATAATAAAATATTACTTAAGTGTTACTTTTACAATGTATGTATTATAGATACATTATTAGTAATACAATAATGATATTACTTCTTACCAATGTTTCTATGATCATTATTTAATGTTGTTATCCAATGTTTGGTTTGGTTTATTCATTTAGTTATAATGCCCGAGTATTTTTACATAATACTCATTCAATATTTAAGTTTATTCTCATATACATATCTATATAAATTCCTATGTATATAATAACATTCATTTGCCATATTTGAAAATAGAATAACAGTTTTGTAATCTGTTTAAGCTTAGCTGAAAATAAAAGAAGATTCAATAATTAAATAACTGCATTCTTAACCAAAATACAGACTAACACCACTAGGTTTTAACTGTAAAATCACACTAATAAGTAATTATATCCTACTGTCAGTATTGTCTTCTTCATCATTAAGAGATTAGATTCTTTAACTGGAAGATAACGATTATAAGACTTAAACAGTAGTAATACTTAGTATATCCTTTCTTTATTACAGCTTGCATTTACTGGAAAACAAGCCTACAATACCAGGAAGTAGTTTTTAAGACTGTAAGCAAAACAACTTAGGAATTTGTGAAACACTTGTAGTTATTGAAAGTAACTAAATAGGAAACTCAGTTCAGAAGGATACTACTTCACAATGCCGAGATACTGTGCTGGAGTACGGTCTGGTGATCCCAGATGTGGAAAAACACAATAATTCTTTAACTCAGCAACAGATTTAACTACTAATATTCTGAGATACTCACATTACTAAACTAACTAACTCTTCAGATATATAATATAAACATAACATGCATCCATTCATACTCATTCAACATAAGAGATAAGTGACAAAACATGTTTAAACTGTGGACAACAACAACAATGGGAGGCCGTTCCTCCCTACCAACTCCTGGAGAGTGCTCAGACAGCGACTCCTCAGGACCCCCGAGCTTGCTCTAGTCTCCCTAGCTGGAATTAGGTGCAGCAAAGTCAAATACCAGTCCACAATCTCAGTATTAACTCAGAACTTTCAGTCAGTTCTCTCAGCCAAAAAGTTGTAATGAAATCAAGTTACTGCAGCAATCCTCTTAAAACAACTTCCTTACTATATTTCCCTCTTTCTCAATGAATTTCCTGAATAACATTCACCTGAATGAATTCTCTCTAGAAAATATCTGAGCAGCCTCAGCTCTCTTCATTGAGTACTTTTTAAAAGATTACCTAGGTCTTTTTGGGTTAGTTGTCATTTAATGAGCCACCTGCTCTGATTCCACTTTCTTGGGGAATCATGACCCCAAATATAGGGAAGTTTCCACCTGCAACTCAGGAAGTGTTTGAGGATGCTGCCACTTGTCTTTTGCCTTTCCACCTAGTTCCATCCACCAGTTTGACCAGTAACCTCTTTTTAACAGCTCTCCCATGCTGTTGTCTCCACAATTTATTTATGGCTGGCCCTTTCGAACCGACCATTTGCACCGATCGGACGACCGCGGTCGTCGGACGTGACCGCTCACGCAAGCGTGGTCGTCCGATCAGTGCAAATGGTCGGTTCGAAAGACGACTCCTTTATTTATTAATAATAAAATATTTTGAATTACACTCCATTTCTGTTGACTCTGTTGAGTCATCAATCCCTACTTAGCATTAAATTTAACATAATGTCTCAGGAATATAATAAAACAATTTACATAATTTTACAAAATTGGGGTATGTGCCATACACACCCCCTTAAAATTTAACATCGTCCTCGATGTTACTTATTCCTCATCCTCTGCAACCTCCTGGAACAGATTCAAGTATGCTTCCCACATCTTACTTTCCAGTTCCTAGGTAGCTTCTTCAGGACTAAGGTGCTTCCATTGCACCTTCAGCTGTCCAATTGTGCGGTTCCGCAGAGTAATTTCCCTCCTCCCGAGGATACAGTCCGGTTCCACCAGAACTTCCCCTTCTGGTTCTACCTGTACAACGTTCCAGTCAATCACATGAGTAGCATCGTGAACATACTTTTTCAGAACAGAAATATGAAAAACATTGTGCACTTTTAAATTAGGTGGTAACGCTAACTGATATGCAACTTGACCAATTCTAGATAAAATTTCAAAGGGACCACAATAACGTGGCGCTAATTTTGCACAACTCCCTAATCTTAGGGAGCTCTTCTTTGGTCTTACCTTTATGAACACATGCTCAGCCACCTGGAACTCTTTAGAAGTTCTTTTCAAATCTGCTTGGCTCTTTTGCCGATCCTGGGCAACCTTCAAATTCTCCTGCACTTGTTTCACAATCTGTTCCATTTCTTTTAATAATTTCGGTCCCAACACTAATCTATCTACTGGATTATTCCAGGAGATAGGAGTGTTACATTTTCGCCCATACAAAATTTCAAAAGGACTAAACTTAGCTAATGATTGATAGTTGTTATTGTATGCAAATTCTGCTAAATGCAAGTAATCCTCCCACTTACCTGGTTGATCTTTAACGTACATTCTTAACAGATCTTCCAACACCTGATTCACTCTTTCAGTCTGTCCGTCCGTCTGAGGATGGAAAGAGGTGCTGAAATTCAGTGTTGTGTTTAATCCCTTAAACAAGGATTTCCAGAAATTCCCTGTGAATTTAGGATCCCTGTCTGAAATAATAACCTTCGGTACACCATGTAGCCGAAAAATTTGCTTTAGAAATATGTCAGCTATGTTCGCAGCCTTGTAAGTGGTTTTAACAGGAATAAAATGTGCTGCTTTACTTAATTTATCTACTACCACCATAATTGAATCATTCTGATTTTGATTTCTGGGTAATCCAGTAATGAAATCTAAGCAGAATATCATACACATCCAAGATTATATAACCTTAATCATTACAAAATACATAGTGAGAAATGATACCTGTTTCTGAGCCTCTGACCAACATACGAAAGAACATATTATGAGAATTATCAGGGTGGATGATATGGTGGAAGCTCCTGCCATTTTTGTGGAGCAGGGGAAGAAACAGTTGAGACTGGTTATAACCACAGTTATAAACCTTCCTGCACATGATCCAATTTCGAGATAGCCAACACCTGCAAACACATACTCTTCGTCATGCTGCACCTCTTCAAACTCCCATGGAAGACCCCCGTGTGTGGCAGGAGGATCGGCCCCCATGTGTGGCAGGAGGATCGGCTACAAATTGGAATGACAAACACACTGATAGCGATGTTGTGCAGAGATTTGTAAATAGTTTACATCAAATTGGAGAGAAGACGTCGGGGAAATCGTTGCGTGGGATTGAGGTTTGAATTCAAAACAGTCAAGTGGATGGAAAATTAAATAAATTGACGGTAGTGGGACGGAGAAAGATGGCGATGGACTTAACGAAAACGGAGAGGAAACTAATGGGGTAACGATCACGGTGGGTGAACGGGACCGGCAATGGAAAGACAGTGGTCGGAGAGCCGGCGCGACGATTGCCGCCGGGCAAAATCGTCGCGTCGGTAGCTTACTCCATTGTTAATCATTTTCTAAGTGTTATTCTACACCTACCACCATTAATGAATCTAAAACCAATGGGTACATTAATTTAAGTTGCCAGGATACTTGATGTTGGAATTAACAACTCCATTTTGCGATGGTTGACTCCAAACTAAGGTGGTACATTGGATCATAAGGGATAGATTGAACAGTGGTGATCATGTCGGCATCTAATGATAAGTGATCGTGACTAAATTTAATCTAGTAGATGTAAGGGTTGATTAATGGTTGTTAAGGACTTGTGGGATTCTCCCAATGGCAAGCCTTATGCATTATATATAATTTATTTTAAGATGAGTATGTCTCTTAGAGTCACTCGCAGGCCTCTATGACATGTGGCACGAGGTAGAGATATTCATGGATACATCCTTGGTTTTTACAAGTTTCAATGATAAAAACTTTGATGTCTTATTGGTAGAATTGGAAACCTCATATCTACACCATGCTTAGCTATCACGCTTGTCATAATGCTATTTTATTTTTTTAATACATCCTCAAAAACACTTTTTATTCAACCCATCCCTCCATATCACTTCTTCCTCGGTGTCAGTTCTTGATGAAGAGATTTGTTTTGGTGGGTATTTTGTGCTTTCATGTCTTGGTAGAAATAATGAAGACGTTAGAGAGTGAGGCTAAGATTCTTGAAATCCTAGGGAGGCCTTTGTCACTTATATTTCATAGTCCATCTCTCGTATACAAGTACAAGCTATATTGACATTTAATCTCCCTAGACTTTCCTTTCCTTGATCATATGTAAGTGACCAAATAACTATATTTTTTTTCTTCCATTACATAATAGGAAATTGGTGGGATTGTGGCACATCATAAATAGTTTTGTGAACAATTTGTATTGTAATAGTATGTTGGTGCCTATGGAATTAGATCATTTTTATGTTTAGTAATCTCATATGCCATGGTGGTTTTTTTCGTGGAGAGGTAAAGTGATTCTCATAATTTATTGGATCTGAAAATTTGAAGGTGCAAGTTGTATGGAGAAATACATCATGAACCAGGGGAGGAATGTGAATATCCTATATTTTAATAATGTAGCCCCGTGGTTAGGTCAGGATAGATTTAATTATAATTAAAGTTCATAAGTCACATATAAAATTTATCATAGATGTAGAACAAAAGTAATGATATGGATTTACAGGGAACAATATTCCTTGATATTATGGTCACCTAGAGATTTTCATATACTTGTTATAGCATCATTAGCCACACCTAATGCAGCATGCCTTGATGGCCTTCCCTTGTCCCTACGTAGACTCATTATACACCATTTACTCACTATAGCCCTGATACCTCAGTATAAACTTTTAAAAAACAATTTTGAAAACATACGAGGGTCACCAGTTATACAACTTGCGTATTCACAACTTGCACCATTGTCACCCGCATACATCATATTTTATGCTAAAAAACAAAAATATTTGGATTTTTCTTTATCAAGTAACGAATGCCTTGATCCTTGGCCTTCCATATGCCGAGAAACGCTCTAATTTGACCCTTTATTTCCCATTGGAGGGATATATATTGAGCCTTTTTGAAGCATTAGAGGAGGGGGAATTTGGAGAGTAAAGAGTGTAGTGGGGATTTCTCCCCTACTACATGCAAAAGAACCTACCCTAGATCATCCAGTTCACAAGGTAGAGTTCATGGTGTAAGGGATTTCTCAACCTCGACTTGCAATAATAAGCAGTAACAACAACAAAAAAATGTTTTTATGATTTTTTATTTTTTATTTTTTCTAACTAATGAAAAACAAGAACAAGCATACCTTTCAATAACATGGGCCACTGTAGCCGTTTCAGGAAATGGTCCACCAGCTCCACAGTCTGGTTCTCCAGTCGTCTCCATTAATGGTTGTCAAAAAGGGGGAATGGGTCCAAGAGGGTATGGAGCAAGCTCAATGATACACCATGGAAAATGATATGGAAAAAGTACTGGAATAATGGCGAAAGGTAAAAATGTTCAGGAATGTAATGTTTGTGGGGAGACCTTCACAATGTATTCATGGGATGATCCAAGGTTTTTTGACCCATGGTATTTATCCATGGTTTTGACCCATTCTCATTTTAGGGTTTTTAATCTTTTTTTGCAGAGAGTGTGGATAAGTCACAATAAATGCTCAACTTCCATGTATTTATGGGGGAAGGGATAATAATGTTTTGGACCATTTTTGGTGGAATTTAATTGTGAAGATCAAATGAAGGGAATAATGGTTATGTGCTTGAGTCTTCATCTCTTTGTCCTTGTTGATAAAGACATTTGTGCCCATCTCCCAAGCTTTCATTGTATTTGTGATATTTCCTTATTATGGAGGATTGAAGTGGTGGAGGCCCAGGTGGAGGGACTCGGTTTCTCGGTTCCAAAACTGTGCTAAAAGAGGTTGTCACATTGTATCTCTGTTTTATTTTAATAGAAATATCCATTTCTCGTCCAATTTCATGTGCAATTATGTATATTTGTATCCATGGGTGTAATTGATTTATACATATGATAGATTGAATGCTAACTCTTAATATATTATGCTTGTATATCTATTTGTTGTTGAGGGAAAATTGTAGGGAGAAGCTTTTGAGCAAGATCTCATTGATGGTCGTCTTTGAACATTTGGTTGAGATAGGGTTCTTATCCCTTAGTGGTTAGTTTCTTTAATTTAGTTATCATACTTGAGAATGTATTTGATTTCTTGTGTCATAGTGTCTATTGTGGCCCACCCCATTCCATAGGAATATTTTCTCTATAACAGAGGCGACTCCGTTGGCGAATTTGATTTTTGTTGGGGTTTTTGGGTGCATTTTTTGCTCGAATTTCTCTCGGTTTCTTTGTCTTTCTATGTTGCATTTGGTAGTATGTTCATTCATCCATAGTCCCTTATAGTGGTTTGGCCCTTGGATTTCTTTTTACCACCTTCTTCCTTGTGTACATGGGTCACATTACTTACAGTTACGTATATACGTAGGTTGTACTCTATCAGGTTGCGTACATATGTTGTTGTTCTTTGACTCCCTTTTTGGTTGATATCTTGATGTGTGAATTTATTGGGTGGGTTATGAGTGTTGTTGGGTCTTCCTGGGTCCTTATTTTGTCTGTTAGCTGCTCTCGTTGTGACTAGAAACCTCCGTTTATTGATCTTTTTTAGAAAGTTGTTCTTGTCAATCTATCCCTTTTTGTTTTGCTATTAGTGCACTAGTCCTTAAGTCTCGGTGTATTGCTTGGCATGTGTTTGTTTCTTGCTGCAAAGACCGAGAATATAATGGTTTTTTTTCATTTTCATTCATTTATTTTGAAAATACAAAATTAATTGCATTGTTGCATCTTCACTTTGTATGTGCATGAAAGTAAGTATTTGTATCGATTTGCTTGGATGAGATTAGTGTCTAGGATTTCATTCAGGAGGGATTTCATTTGACTTCGAAAATAAAATGAATTATTGTGCATTTCATTTAGTGGCATACCATCTTTTCATTTGGAAAACAAAGTTGCACTTAACATTGTTTGTAGGTGTGCATATTTTCTTTTATTGTTTAGTCATAACACCACTAGTTTTGTCACATACCCCAATTTTGTAAAATAATGTAAATTGTTTTAATTATATTCCTGAGACATTATGTTAAATTTAATGCTAAGTAGGAACTGATGACTCAGCAGAGTCAACAGAAGTGGAATGTAATTCAGAATATTTTATTATAATAAATAAATTGTGGAGACAACAGCATGGGAGAGCTGTTAAAAAGATGTTACTAGTCAAACTGATGGATGGAACTAGGTGGAAGGCAAAAGACAAGTGGCAGCATCCTCAAACACTTCCTAAGTTGCAGGTGGCAACTTCCCTATATTTGCGGTCATGATCCCCCAAGAAAGTGGGATCAGAGCAGGTGGCTCATTAAATGAAAACTAACCCAAAAAGACCTATGCAATCTTTTAAAAGTACCCAATGAAGAGAGCTAAGGCTGCTCAAATATTTTCCAGAGAGAATTCATTCAGGTGAATGATATTCAGGAAATTCATTGAGGGAAAAGGGAAAAACAGTAAGGAAGTTGTTCTGAGAGGAATGCTGCAGTAACTTGGTTATTACAGCTTCTTAGCTGGGAGAACTACTGATAAGTTCTGGATTAATATTGAGTTTGAAGACTGGTATCTGACTATTTCTGCACCTAGTTCCAGCCAGGGAGACCAGAGCAAGCTCGGGGGTCCTGAGGAGTCGCTGTTTGAGCGCTCTCCAGGAATTGGTAGGGAGGAACGGCCTCCCATTGCTGTTGTTGTCCAAAGCTTAAGTAGGTTCTGTCACTTAACTATTTTGTTTTAATAAGTGTAAATGAAGGAATGTTATGCTTATGTTATATGACATAAGACCTAGTTGGTTTAGTGATGTAAATGTTTTAGTTTATCAGTAATTGAATCTGTTGATGAAGATTAAAGACCCACTATGTTTTTCCACATCTGGGTTTACCAGACCATACTCTAGCACAGGGGTAGAATTATAGAAAGATGTATGACGAGATTATCGATTAGATGATTGTTTCTTTACTTATCATCAAAAGGAATATTTGTTTTTACTGATAGCTGTTTATGTTTATAGATAAAACTGTTTTTCCGTACAGTATATCATTCCAGTAATTCTTTTATTTGTAAGGAACAGAATGAAGAATATAATAGATTGTTCTTTACCTACTATCAAAAGAGATGTTTGACTGACACTAGTATAGGTCCACAGATAAAAATTGTTTCTTTGTACAGTATTTGTTTCAGTAGTTTTGTTATTGAAATAGATAGAAGAATTTAATAGTCACACAAGAGTAAGGTTAAACTAGTTTCTTCTACTGTTTGAACCTTACAACTTCTTCCTTCTAGTTTTAAAATAATTTAACTGGTTATGTCCAAGTAACAATTTTGAAAGTAGAAGTAATTACATGTTGACTTAATTCTATAATCAAAGCAAACTGGTTTAGATTTTATGTATTGAAGTAATGTAATTATTTTCATTATTACCTTTTCTTAGACTAAAATCTCTAACATTATCTAGAACTGTTAACCTATCTTTTATAAATTATAAATGCATGCTACTATATATAAAAAGACGAGATAGATACTAAGTAAGTGTTATTCGATTTTCATTTACTTATGCAAGTATCTTAACACAATAGACAAACTAAATATTAACAAAACTTTATAAAGTAATTGTACAAGAGTACAGGAAGTAAACAGCTGAATACTATCTTTTTATTTGCTATAAAATAAACAAAGGATAAACATATGGAGATTCTAATACTCTCAATAAAGACATGATCGTTATTTTGTAATAGTAAGTATTATCGTTATTTTTATAATAATAATATACATTTATATTATACAACATAGAGATATTATTCTTTTAAACTTAAGGTAATGTCATTATTGTTTTAATTACAATCCTGAGCTAAATATACTTTCTGAATTACAGGATAACTTCACAATACCTGTGAACATTCTTAAAATAAGTTAAACAAAATATAAAGACCCTTTGTAACTGAAGGGTATAAGCCATATATAATATTTGGTAATTTATAAATAACAAGTAAGTCACTATAAAACCCAGGTACATAAACCCTGACGATAACTATAAAAAAAAAAAAGTTATCACAGGTAAAAACTCAGTTGCTTAATTAAAATCGGAAGTAAATAACAGAACAGCAGAATGCTCGACTACCGAGCTTAACCAAATGGTGATACCTATTTTAATTAACCCTACAATTGAACAAAGTAATTTAGAAGGAGAGGCTAAACTTATTTGCTCTTACTGTCAAATTAGGGTTTACCCCTATAATTTCATTTTATAAAAGTAAATCCACAATTGAGGAGCTCAGACAGTATTTTCCTCTTAGTTGTACTATATTTTTTTAACACAAATAAGTATTTAAATTACAGTACTATAAATAACCAAGAAATACAAAAAAAAAAGGAAGAAACCAGTATTAATATTATATAATAGACTCAGGGAGAAAACCCTGTAAAATTTATTACAACAAAGGAAAAAGTCACGGGTATAACCCTTTTTCCGAGATAGGCTCACAGCCTTAGGTTTTACACAGTAAAATTAACAAAGAATCGAATGGCTCTTCAAAGCCCTCGGTCCCTGCAAGTATCTGGAAAGCTTGGCACATTTGCCTCAGTTTTAGTCTTTTCTTACACAGTACTTAAGAACATAAAGAAACTAACTTGTCTAATCACGGCCGTAGCCAGAACACCCTTACACCACACAAGGGTTTCATCTTCTACTACTTTTATCAACAAGTTAACAGATTAACTGAAGTCGCAGGGTTACAGGAAGTAACATGCCAACCCGCAAAAGTCCCGAAGGAAACCCCCCCACAAAGAGAAAGTGCCATGGTTTAACCATGCTTACCGGGACTTGGAAGCTGCTGCTCCAAACCTCGTACCAAACACCGCACAGCAAGAAACGCCGAGACCTATTTTCAACCAAAAAAACCACAATGTTAAAATGTGCAAGTAAGAAACTATCCTGGTAACTAAACAAACAGTAATGCAAAAGAAATGAAAAAAATTTGAACAAGTTTTACCAAATCTTGCTTTGAGGCACGACCTCTAACAGTAATGAAACCACCATCAACGCGAGGAGATATCCTACAGCAAGCAGAGAAGAAAGGGTTTACGGTATAGCAGACAACTCATCGTTTTCAGGGAGAACCAACTATGACTACCACTGACAGGGGAGCGGTATTCAGTTAAGGATGCGAGGGAAGACAGTAAACTGAGAAACTCAGAAAGGAGGGAAGCTGACAGATGATCCACAATAACATTTGGAACAACACCATAAAATTGTGATGTAACGAGCCACCGATATCGAGCTGGAAGATATCACCACAGAGGGGCGGCGCAGCTAGGGGTGCACCAGCACCACCGCTGAACGGCAGGAGGCCAAAAACTACGGGCCGGGATAATGAGAGTAGGGTTTGATGAAGAAGGCCTTTTATCCATGCAGCACGCGGTCATAGTGATGCCACGACACTGCACGTAAATACTTTTCATGCAGTGGGTGTTTGCTATAGTTTCGAAGGGCAACAACGAGATTCGAATAATAGTAATCATACTTTGATTTTCCAAAGTTCTTCTATGATCACCAAGTCCGAAGTCAACCTTTTATGAACCCTTCATAACAAAAAGAAATTTGTTACGTTATAACTTTATCATAAAATTTATACATAGAGTATAAATAAATGTTTAATCAAATACATTAGGGTATTCATGTGATGCAACAAGACTTAATCCTTAATTGTATAGTAGGGTTATCTTTATAATCCTTTTCTTGCTAGGATTTTAATAATTCCATTTAGCTTGTAATTGTTTGGGAAGAAGGAAATTCTCCTATAAAGTTATAGAACCATAAAAATGAAAGACTAAGTAAAAATTTGATCTTGAACATGATCAATTCTTAGGTTTATTACTTCCATCTTATAATTTGACTTAGGAGTTATAAATACAATTATCTTTTGACTTAATAATTTGAAAGATCATAAAGAAAGTTTTTAGAGTAAAAACTTTGATATGGGTCTTATTGTTCTTAATAACCTCCATGACATATCTATTTGGAAAAATAGTAACTTTCGGTGAAAGACTCAAAAAGAAAAGAGTAGTGACTCTCATGAATAGACAGTTTATGCTTTTCTTTTACAAATAATTGCCCTTGGGTATGCCCCGTTTATAAACATGAAGAAGATAGGATAAATGCTATTTTCAGTAATATACATATGTTACTAAAGCTATACATATGTTACTAGAGCTAAACTCCAGGTATAATGGAAAACAGTTAATGGAGTAAATAAGAATTCTATGCATCAACAATACTATAGCTTTCTTAAAAAGCAGCTGGAAGTAAGTTGTAACTCATTTTATTTAATCTTCAGATTTGGAAAATAGGAACAGTGGTACCTAAACCTTCAACCAGTTCACAAATACTAGGTAACATTTCCATGTACAAATGAACTCATTCTATGGAGGGTATAGCTCTGTTATTTTTGCTCTATCATGAAATATCAGTAAGACATTTTATACCTTATGTTTTAAAAGAAAAAGGGATTTGAAGTAGTAACAAATCTTCAAGAACCATGAACTACTTTTACTAGAAAGAAGGATAGATTTTAGTTGTACCTCAACAATCGTTGGAAACTTGTTTAACATTTACTTTCTTACTGAATCTTTTTCTCTTATGACGAACTTGCATTAAATACTTTAGAGTTACGAAAAGCTGCACCATAATCTCTTACCTGTTGTCTGTAAGAACAGGAAATTTTGCATTAGCTCGAAAGCTAAGTAAGCCCAGTTTTGCATGACAGTCTCACCTTGTGGACGAAAAGAAAACAAAGTCAGTAAACTGAAAAGAATTGTTCTATCGCTAAACATAACCAACAGATGAATTCAATAACAAGCTGTTAACATATAACTAATTAATAATTAGTTAAACTGCATTTACGTTAATGATATGCAAATTTTAAATAATAATTAAAAAAATTAAATTTTTCAGAAAATTTGGGGTTTTGACAAGTTTCACGATCATATCCCTTGAGTAAGCAAAACCTCTTAAAATTAACACTTCAATTAAAATTGATTAGAACGATTTTATTTTATAGGGTGAACCAACAAGATTAGGTTTTAGAGTCTTTGAATAGGATTTTGTGAGTAAATTTCTCCAAGACTATAAAACAAAAAAATTAGGTGTATAACCAGGGAGTGGAGAAATCCTTGCTATAGTTGGTGATATCAGAAAGCTCCCCTTACACATGAGTTAATCATGAGATAGCACGCATGTTGATGGTGGGGATATCCCTCCACTACCTTCTGTGAGCATCAAATATGTTTACATGATCTTATTCGTATTCGGGGGATCTTGAGGTACTTTTGGTGCTTTCGAGCTTCAGGATTAGTTACCCTTCCCATATGGTGGATCCTACCTTCGATTGTATGCCTTAACATTGATTATATTGAGCTGACCTTAGTTGCTTTTCCTAGGTATTGCAAGGGGTACTTGCAGAGGTTATTCTTTGAGTGTCCTGGCTAGGTAGGGGTCGGACGATACAATTGCTTTATGCATTGAAGCTATGGGACGCTATGATTGGTTACACACCTCTGCTTGTAGTCTATGAGAGTCTCAGGCCTTTTCTAGGAAAGACATACATGCTGCATTCGAGAGCTCATTTTCCCTCACTCTTGGCTTATTTGCATCCGTCCTAGCTTACTTACAGGTGTTCTCTATGTTCGTTAGTTGGATTTAGGGATTGTGATTACTTGAGTCTCTTTCTCTATGGAGTCATCATGGATCGAGTTCTGGCACTTCATCATTCTCTCTGTTTAGAAAGATTACCCCCATGTGATCCTTCACAACCTATTTATAAGAGGGAAACCCTTGAGGTTTATCATATATATTTTACTATGAGTACCACTTCCAAGACCCCGAAGTTCCTTCCTTCCCTATCATCTAGATTAGGGGGAGCAACCCTTGAGGTTCCTCCTTCATATTATTAATGGACTCCCAAGACTCTGGTCTAAGGTTAACCCAGAGTCAAAAAGTTAACCCAAACTTTTCCTTACGAAGGTTAAGTATTGAGACACAGTCAGTTCCCTTTATTTCAGGTCCTTTTACGTTTGGCATGCCAAATATCTCCACTATTATTCCATCATCCATCCAAGGTCCTAGTGCGGACTGAGGGGCACATCATCCTCGTACATTGCATATCAATTCGGAAGTGGTCATATTCCTCCTTCTACTATGTTTGTTTGGGTATGTCCACCTCCTTCATCTGGTCTTCACACTAGTCTTCATCCCAGTGGGGGTGGTGGTGGATACACGAACGTTGGGTCTATTCCTTCTTTCTTCCCATCGTCCATTGCACCTATTCCATCGAATGAATTTCTCATGACAAGTCCTCCTTATATCCCAAATGGGCCCTCAGGAATGTATGGTCCATTTAGTTACATTTCCCCCCCGTCAACTAGTGCACTCATGTCTAGAGGTAATGTACCTCCCTAGGTGTAAGGGCGTCATCAAGTATACCAGATGAATAATTATGGTTATATGGTCCCTCCTTCTCAAGTAATACCCCACTTCCAAATACATGTGCATCCTTACATGGGTCATATGGGAGGAGTTTAATATCCTACTGGTCAACGTCATGTCCTTTACCAGAATAAGCCTTATCAGAACCAATCTTTCTAGGGAGCATGGAATCAAATGGCGCAACCTAAAATCTCATTTTTAGCTACGTTGACCTTGCCTGACCTATCCAAACTCACGAATGACTCTATGTGTCATGATATAATGTGACCCATCGTTCCTGCCAAGCTTCCTTCAGATGTTCCGAAGTTTGAAGGTAAGAATGGCGAGGATCCTGGTGATCATGTTACTACTTTTCATTTATGGCGCTCCTCAAATTTGTTAAATCATGATTCCGTTCAACTACAACTATTTCAATGCACCCTCATGGGTTCAGTCGTGAAATGGTATATAGTGTTGCTTGGGGGCACATATCATACCTTTGATGACTTGGCCTTGATTTTCCTCAATCACTTTCAGTTGTTAGTGCAATATGATTTTGGTAACGATCTCTTGTCGAATTTTTGACAAGACAAAGCCACCCATATTTCTGACTACATTCAGTATTAGTATAGATGAAAGTGATTGATTAAGGCCAACATTCCACCAGAAATTAGAATTCTTACTAGAATGGTTCCTTAATTCCTTATTCCCTTACATCGCAAGGCATGTTTCGACGTCTAGAGTGACAACCGAGGAATAGGCTATTTTTAGAGCTCAACAGTTAGACCTAATTTATGCTCATTCTAGGATCCTTTACAATATTATCCTTGACGCTCTATGGTCAAATCATGATCCAAAGTTTAAACCCGAGCCACATGTCGATGGCATTGTAGGCTCTATAAGTATGAAACTTGTGGACTAGGTTACGACTCAAATAAAGAGTTTTTTTTATTAACGATTATGCGACCAAACAGGCTACGACTTTGTCCACACCCACCCAATTAGTGGATGTACATTGTTTGCAATCATTGAACCAAAAGGGTAACCAACAACCCGCACATAATTGGAAGAAGGGGAGAAATAATAAGAAGGGTGGAAATAAAAAGGAGAATTTTAATGATGAAAAGAATGACAAAAATGTTGGGGGGGACAAGAAGACTAAACGAAAGGTCAAATTCCCTTATAAGCTTTGTGGGGAATACCATCTTACCTACTTTTTCCCTAGAATCGAGGATGCCTCGAAGTTGAATGTTGTCACAAAACAATGAATGTTTTTGAAAAAGGGAAAATATTTTTTAATGTACTTAGTCAATTTTAATTATTAAAATGATGAGTAATTAAAGGGAAAGGGATTCATGATATACCAAATGGTACTGGGAATATGTCCAGATTTTGGGAAAAGTGGCTCCGCATGGGAAAATGTGGGCTAGATGGAGTTGGGGGGAGGTGTTCAACACTACATCAACAAGGATGTATCCTAACGGGACCCCACGGTCACTTTCTATTTGTTCCCGCTTTCCCTAAAGAATTTACCCACTATTTCTCAAATTCATTACGCTGAATTTTCGTAATGTTCTTGGTTGTTACTTTTATTAAAATGAGTTGATTAATCAAATGTGTAAAAAATAATTAGTGCACAATTTCGCTTTTCATGTCCCCAAGTATCATACAAGGATGCAAGGGGTAGAGAATACACATAATAGGAAAATGTTTATTCCAATTTATGAAAGCAAAGTAAAAAAATATATAGTCATTTTAGGACGGATTGTGTGCTTGTGTAAATAGAAAATCAAAGAAATTTGTGAGACTAATTACTACGCAAATGAAATGTCGGGTTGGTCTTTGATTACTTTAAAAGAAATTGTAAAGTTGAAATAAACTTGATTCATCTAGAATTATTATAGTTGTCAAATCTAATCTAAAAATATCAAACCACTTCAAGGACAGATACAGTATTCCCCCAAAATAGGGAAAGGAGGGTGTGGGAACCATAATCCCACTTGCTCTTTTATTAAATTATTACAATGCTGATAATTTAATAAGGGGCTGCCTTTTGACCTTATAATTAAAAAAAAAACTTACAATATCTTGCTGGAAGAAGGGAATTGAAGAGGGGGGATTTGGAGGCGCTTTGAGAGGCTAAAAGCTTTGAAATTTCGTCAACACTTCTTCTTGTCTTGTCAGTAAAATGAAAAAACCAAACTAGTTATTTGTTTGTAAATTAGTTGATTAGTGTAAAAAAACAATAAAAAATACAACTCAATACTTGCTAAAAATATAGAGATTTATGTCACTTTAAGTACTAAGAACATAAACTAGATCTAAGCTTAAGATTGCAAATTTAAATCTCTTTTAGATCTAGTAAAATAAACAAGCTAAGAAATTTATGATAAGTTATTTTAAAAGAAATATAAGATTGATTGCTAAAAGTAACCAAAGAGAGAGTAATTTTTGAAGAGAAGAAGAGAGGTTCTCAAGCTCCAACTTGAATTTCAATGAGGATGTAAATATGCCAAAAATTGCAAAAAGTGTTAGATCCAAATAAAAGTATGAAGATAAAATGGATGCAATCGAGCTCCTGCTTCTCCTTCACCTGAGATTATTTGCAAGCTACAAATCCTTAACACAAGTGAGATAAAAATCCAGTAAGTTTTACTAAAAGAAATTAAGAGAGCATAAGGATTACCGAATACAGACTTCTACTCCTATATCTCTACTAATAAAAGCATAAACAAGCAACTTGAAACTACAAAATTTTTTCTCTATGGGCAACAATGACCTTCTAAGCTAGATAGATCAACAAACTTGAAAGAAAGGAAACTAGTAACTAACTAAATATCACCTCGATTTAGCACGACATTCACATTCATGAAACTCTTGCATAGTTATGACCTCCAAAGTCTCAACTTTATTCAAAAGATAGAGCAACAATAAATTACAGGAGTAGAGGTTCCTTGCTTCACTCTCCAAATAATGGAGCAATGCCTTGCTTATATAGAAAAATATGACCAAGAGGGTAGATCGCACTTGCCCAAGAGAAAGAACTTTGCTTGAGTTGGAATGAGATGGATATGGGTTGGTTAAAGAATGGAAAAGGAAAAAAACATGTCAATTTCCAATTCATAACTCAACACTTGTTATTATCCTCACAAATTTCCATCTTTTTCTTGAGAGATGTGCCCCACTTGATTTAGCGAAACCGGCTTGCCTTTATTTACCAAGAAAAAAACTCCAAAGTGTTTTATAAACCTTAGGAATGTTTCCATATTACTTTTCCAACTCAGAAAATTCACTTTCGGAATGTTTTCATATTACTTTTCTAACTCAGAAAATTCACTTTCGGAATGTGTCCTTCATTTTATAAGTTACCGAATTTTTCGCTTTATCCATTTTTTTGGTCTTTGTTTACGATTTTCAAGTAATATTCAAGTTTGGAGATAAATAATTACTAGAAAACTTTAAAAAGTGGGTTTCAGGGTTAAATGGGTGTTTTGAGTTAGAAAAAGAGTCCCCCCATGCCTAATTCTTCCTCCTAACCACACTTTTATGCCTTAGCAAATATTTTTAATTAAAACATGCATGCATTTTACAAGAATTTTTTTTTTTCCGAAATAATAAAAACACCTAGGGGGGACTTAGTACATGTTCATATGACTCTAAAACAATGATTAGAATAGTAATATACATTGACACCTAGGTTTTAATAACCTCATAAGGCCTAACCACCAAGACATTTACTTTAGCTTTGGAGGAGCGAGTGAAAACTCGAAAATTATAAGTCATTAAAAATGAAATATAATTCTCAAGGAAGAAACACCCTACAGTAAAGTATTGATGACTAAGTCCTAGGAAATCCAAACCTTTTACATAATTTCATCATGCTAAGTCATTTATTACAATTCCTCGCAGGGTATGAAAATGTAAAAAAAATAAAAAAATAAAGGGGCATTGATTGGCTTGATGGACCTCAAAACACATGTGATGAACTATTGTTTTGTTCAAATCTTTGACTACTCACTAGAAATACACCTAATTTCAACTTAGTGGATAACATATAGTACTAGTGCAAATTTAAAATGGAGTACATTGAGTCCAATGTTACTGTTACCCGAAGCTTTAATTTATATTATGGTTATGCAATTGGTTTAAAGAATGTTGATAGATGGCATTTCGAATTTCATGGATTATGAGATGGTTTCAACGAACTGCATCTTAGATCCATCACCTGTATTCTTGTGCTTATAAATAATAAGGTCTTACACTTGACCTTAGGGATATTTGGTTTTCTTTTCTAGCTCTCATCATACAGGTTATAGATTCCAATTAGTTCCATTGCTTTTGGCTACAAAATGGTTTGTGGTTAAATGTTGAATGGCCATTTTTGTGGATTCCTACTAATTTACCTATTAATGGCTGCTTTTTCCATTTGACTTTGAATGCTTGGTTGTTTGTTGGTTGTTTTGGCATTGATGTTGGTCTTTAGGAAGGTTCTATCTACTCTCTCCTTGGACAGGTAAGAATAAACTTACCTTTCACATACACAGGTGGAAACTATTATATATTTTGCCCCCGAAGCCCACAAAATATAGCAGGGAAAGCATAGTTATAATCTCTTGGGGAGAACCCAAATTACACTCTGATTTGCTTATTGTTGGCTCACTTAAGCTTAATGGGAAACATTCTTTGGTACCTTAATTTACAACTATCTGGATAATGGAAATGAAAGCCTAGCTAGGTTGCTTAAGTGCTTAATGAATTAGGCACGGTTAAGTACTTTTATTGCTTTATTCTTATCGCCCTACTCCTCAAAAACATAAAAAAGAAGATCAATCATTTAGTTATATATCCCCTTTTAAACTATGAGTAAATTCAAAATGATTTAAAAACCTATCTATGAGGAATTTGAAAAATGGAGAGAGAACAACAAAGAGGTGAATGGTGATCGCTTTGGATCAAATAGAGATCATGTAATCTAGTTAAAAAACTATGATATATATTTTTAATGCAGGGCTCTTAAACTATAATAAAAAAAGGTATTCACTGTTTTTGTTTTGTTTTTATAACCCGGAAAAGACAATTTTTCTTTATTTTATTCATTTCTATGTGGCAAATAAGAATTTATAATGATGTTTTAAACTCGTAAAGCAAAAATGACTGCAATTGACTTTAGCTAACATTATTTCCTACCTAAATTGTACTTACAATACAAAATGGTTGTCACCCACAAAATGGTTAGCTAACATTATTTCCTACTTAAAAATTCAAATTTGTCACCCACTAAGATGGAACGTTTTTATTATCTAATATGTTGATGTGTATTTGATATTTACCTAAATTTATTTATTTAATTTTATACTTAAGAAATTGTAATGTGAGTATCTTGACTTTTCTACATGTTTGTTAGAGTGAATTGGAATATATGCCCTGTCAAGAAAGTCAAGAAAGACATACGGTACAACTAGAATACAGGTATGCATATATGCCAACTCTATTCACAAGGAATTTGTAATTTTTTTTTCATTTTTTCTACTTATTAAAATTAAAAATATATATATTTTTTAATTTCTATTATAATAATACTTTATTTTATAAGTTTTTTTATTAAAAGTTTTACTTTAAATTTATTGTAAAATTTTGGCATCATGCTCAAGATCTAAAGGTACTTACTTTGTCTTGTCACACTTATCAACGAGTCATTTTAAGTGGTTTGTTTTATTTTAAATAAGAATGTTGAGTTAACTTACATTGGCACTAATGAATATATAATGACAAATAAATTATAATAAGTTTTGTTATGTGTAACAATTAAACTTATTTAAATTATATAAGCTTCTCTTTCTTGGAGTTTGTTCTTTGTAGCACTTTTTTCTATGTTTTTACAAATTGATAAATAAATTATAATAAGTTTTGTCATTTGTAACAATTAAACCTGTTTAAATTATATAAGCTTCTCTTTTTTGGAGTTTGTTTTGTGTCACATTTCTTTTTATGTTTTTATGACATTAAAATCTCTGAAATTGTTTTTTCGTTTGTTGTAGAAGACTTGAAAATTTGGTAGCACTTGGTTCTAAAACATTAAAATCTTTAAAATAGTTTTTTGTTTTGTTCCGTAAGACTTGAAAATTTGGCAACACTTGGTTCTGATAACACGAAGAATAAAAGATACTTCTTTAAATTTAGAGAACTAAAAAGGTAACTTGCGAAAGTAAAGGATACACTTCTCGAAAGACATACAGACTCAAAACACTTATATATTCTTGATAATAATACTTTACACTTGCAACTCAATTAGTGCTAGGAATTCCATGGGGATAAATGAAATCTTTCAGTCAATATATTCAAAATTTTGTTATTATTAAATTTTGGCTTTTTAATATTTATCGAGACATATTTCATATTTTGATTGGAGATCGTTAATCATGAGAGGCTAAGTGGGAATACCTGTACAATTGGCTAGTGAATGAAATTTCAAAGAGTAAAAAGAAAACCCATTGTTGTCACTGAGAAAAAGTTGGTATTATTTCTTTGTGATTACATGTATATGTTACTTATATTCCATGACAAAATACATTTGTTGAAATACTAGAGCATTTTTTGAGTGATCTTGCGCTCTTCACGTTGTGTAAACATGATGATATCAATTAGTTATGGAATTTTATGTGTTGCTTTAGTTTCCTCTATATACTAATTTTGCATTTGCTATTTTTGGACATTTCATTTCATTTATAGAATAAGGGATGGAAATCCTAATAACTATGTATTTTGTTATTACTCCTCTATGTGGTTGTGCATTCTTTAATTAAAAATGAATGAGCTTCATGTTATTGTTATACAAATTATTTGCACTGAAAAAAAGAGAACTATTGTTCATACGCCTCACAACTTTGTTCCCTTTCAATATGCCTCACAACATTGCTCGGTCTAATAACCTTGGCACTAATCTCCTTCAACTTGCTTTTTCTCAAAAAAATTGTCTAGACATTTCCAGATGTCAATAAGAATGTCCTTCATATTATTCCTTTAATTCCATATTTCTAGTTTTCAACATTCTTGACCTAAAGTATGCACTACACAAAACTAAAGCTTTTCACGACAGACTCCCTTTGTTATCCAGGATAAACTTTTAAGTTTACTTGGAAAGTATGCATCCATTTGTATAGTAAAAGAGTTTAGTCACACAAATGAAGAATAATTTATTTAATACAACTTAAATTTATTATGGATTATTTCATTTCATATAGTTTGTGACCATCCTACTAGACAATGAAGATGCAGCTAAAAATTATTGTACACCCTGGATCCCGTAACAACTCAAAATTGAGACATACATATAATTTAGCACAGGTACGGGTACTTATCATGGTAAACATCACAAATTAAACCATTTTCATGTTGTTTTTGAGGCATGCTAGTGCTGAAAGAAAATGCCACCAAGAATTGCTACAAAAGGAGAAGTCCTTGCATTCCAATTCTTAAATTTGTGAACCATTGATCTACAAGAAAATTAGAGAAATTGAGAATGGAATTATGCAGTGGAATAATAAAAGAGAATGTACAGTAAACATGGAATTCATGCCACAAATTTCAAATAAAATGGACAAGAATTGATCAGTTAATCACAACATTAATATTCATTTATTAATCAGTAATACAATGGTGTTACAATAAGTAGAATTTGAATCATGTGGAAAGGATTCAAATCTACCGACTAAACTTGACTGATTAGATAACTCAATGTGTCTAAATCATTGTTGGATCTCACTAGTCTAACTTCGGATGTCTAAATCAGTCTACAATCAGTTAACTGATGAGATAGGTGGGAAAAAGTTGACGCTCTCCCTGCATGCATGCAAAACTGGAACTAGGCTAACTTAAAGTGATCTAATTGATTGTAACTAGAGGTTGACTCAGAAAAAATGCTTACCTACCACAACCATTTGATGGAGGTTGTTGGTGGCACTCAGAGGGGGTTCATATAATGTAGGGATTGGTCTCAGAGGCACATTAACTCATGCATGCACATGCAGTAAGTGGCAGATAACCTCTATGTGTTCCCTACACTCTAGTATAGTAATAATGTCTCCCTAAGTTAGGCAATATGACCAAATAGACTATATTGGAAAAACAGGATTAATTAATCCTAACGCCCTCCCCGCCTTAATGCTAACTTTGGACAACTTGGGCCCTGACAACTTTGCCAAAAGTCACCCATACAATCTAAATGAAATTAAAGAAACAATCTAAATGAAATTAAAGACTGCTTAATAAATTAAGGAAAATGGGGAAAACCTCATGGGAAACCGCCCCCCTCAAAATAAGCAGTGAATCGGGAAACAAGCCATACTTAAGAGAAAATTTTCCTCTTTGGGTAAAAACTTGTAAAACGTTTGTTGCAATCTGCAACACTATGCAACATCAATGCAATATCTTGATTCTTCTGTGCATCAGCATCCTGACACTGTGCATGTGAACCTATCAAATTTCTTCTGATATGATGAATGTTTCTTGTGTTTCTTCTTTCTGGAGGAGGAATGGAATGATCAATTTTGTTCTTTAGTGGACCAAATTGTTGATCATTCGTTATCATCAAGTAGCATTTTCCTGGAAGTTTTTTGCACCACTCTGTAGATAGCGAAACATGTTTATTCTGATAATGGGACCGTGTTCTTCTTCTGTCATCTGGATTTCCAACACCATTCCCAATTGCTTCAATGAGCTTTTGGGCCCATTTAGGCTTAAGCTACTGATTTGGAATGGAAGTTGGATTTAGATCTAGATTCTAATGAGGTACAACCTCAATATCAATATCATGTTGATCTTGTTCCTCATCGTCTGAATCTGAAACATGAGACAAAAAATCATCATCAAATGGAAATGGAAGAGTGTTTATACCTCCTTTTTCTTCAGATTATGGTGGATCAAGCAATTGATCTTCTTCAAACTGAACATTGTTCTCTATGAAGCACTTCCTAGTTGCAATTTCCATAAATTTATATGCTTTTGCATCCTCAACATATCCCAGTAGTATCCATTCGCTACCCTAGGCTTAGAAGGCCTTTCTCTTGCCCATAGGAATTATGGACCAAGATTTGGAACCAAACACTCTCAAGTGAGAGATGTCAGGCTTAGGCCCCAATAGTGCTTCGAAAGGAGTGGCCCCAATCACTGATTTGTGCAACACTCTATTCTAAATGTATAAAGCACAGTTTATAGTTTCTTCCCAAAGAGAAGGAGGAATATTCTTTGCTTTGAGAAAACAAGTTTCCATCTCCTTCAATGATCTATTTTCCTCTCAGCCACACCATTCTGTTGTGGTGTGTATGGAACCGATTGTTCCAATCAAATTCCCTTTGATTTACAAAATTGCTGAAAATATCCTTTAATATACTCACCTCCATTATCTTATCTAATGGACTTGATCTTCTTTCCAAAGCTATTTTCAACCAAGTATTTACAAACTTTGAAAGTTTCGAATACCTTTGATTGATGTTGTAGGCATTGGTCCCAAGACATCAATGTGTATCATGTCAAGTGTAGAGGCAGCTCTAGTTGCCTTCCCAACTTCATATATCTTCTCTGGATGCTTACCTACAAAGAAACCAAGACATACTCCATCTAATGTTTGGATGAGTGGCAAGCCCTCAACCATGTTGTCATTGTGAATTTGTTGGAGATATTTGAAATTGAGATGTCCAAATCTCTCATGCCACAACTTGCTGGTGTTAATGGCATGAGTCGATAAATTTGTTGGATGTTAAGTAGGCAAGAAATGGGAGAACTCATATGCCTTGGAGGCATGATTAAAAAACCCTTTCGCTATGAGATTTCCAGTAGATTATTCAATGATTTATACTATGTCAGAATCGAAGGTAACTATCTTGGGAGATTTTGTATGAGTCATCTGATAAACAGACAACAAATTTGCTGCAAGAGATGGCACATAGAGTACATTCTTGAACTCACCATGTTGGATTTTAACATAACCTCTCCCAACAACTAGGATTTGAGAGTCATATACCATATGAATGCTAGGGCCTCCTGTGAGATTCAAAGTGGTGAAGGATTCCCTAGAGGAAACCATGTGGTTGGATGCTCCATAATCTATCAAATAACCCTTTGACTGAGTGAATCATGCCTTTAAGGCATGGCACCTCTCATGATCTTTTGTTGGTTTTCCAACATCAAAATTCTTTGCTCCTTGTGGAAGGGAAATATTGTTTTGTTCAAGGAGTTTTGACAGATGTTTGATGGTATTCTTAATGCACTGGCTCTCTAGATGAAAGCCTCTCATACAGTAGGGACATCTAGTCTTCTCGAATTTCTTCTTTTTCTCGGAACCTGAGCCTCGATCAGAAGATTTATGATTCTCCTTTGGCTTCGAATCAATTTTTTTTTGTCTCCTTTCGTTTGTGCTTCCCTCTTTCTTGTGCATTGTTTGAGTCTGTCACTAAGAGTGCTTGATTCTTGGAGGTCTGAATCACTCCGATTTGAACCAATTTATCTTGCTCTTGTATTAAGGACTCAACAAAAGCATCTAGAGAAGGCATCTTCCAATTATGTATGGAAGCTCTTCCGGAATGGAATGTAGAGACAAAGGCTGAGTATTTTGAGCAAAGCTTGCTCAGGACTGACAGAACTAGTTACTCATCTTTCCTCTCTATCCCACATTGTTTGCATTACAGTACTAGTTTCTTGTACTTTGTAAATAATTGTTGAATAGTTTCAAAACTGGTGGGTTGTAGTGCAATGAGCTCATTCTCCATAATATTCCCTCGAAGCTCATCTTGTTTTCTAAACAAAGTTTCAAGCTTACCCCAAGCTTCCTTCGGAGTCCTTAGTCCCTTAATATGGAACAAAAGATCCCAGGAGATGTGAGTGCACATGAAACCGAAGGCTTCATCAAGCTGATTCAAAAACTTGTTCTTTTCAGCATACTATTGGGGATCAGTTTCTATGCCCACTATCATTCTAAACATACCAATATTACACAAGGATACCTGCATATCTGCCCTCCAATCAGAGTAGTTGAAGGGTGTAAGGATTCGGGGTACGAGAGCTGAAGATCCCATCTTTTTGTATGTTGATTAGTCAATTCCTCAAGAAGCTACGTAGATACCTGTAAATAACACTGCAAAACTAATTCAATTCGCAACCATATTTCATTACAAACCTTTACACCTCAACATGTGCACTTTCATAGAGTCTGCCACACCTACAGAGACTTCTTTGGAAGAATCCAGAATTACCAAGGCAATTTTTACAGGATTTATGTGGAAACTCAACTGCTTCTAGTGGACAATGCAGATCGAACAAGACTTGTTGCTAGCCTGAACAAGGCTCTAATACCATGTTAAATTTGTGAACCATTGATATACAGGAAAATGAGAGCAATTGAGAAGGGAATTATGCAACGGAATAATAAAAGATAATGTACACTAAACAGGAAATTCATGCCACAAATTTAAGATAAAATGGACAAGAATTGATCAATTAATCACAACATTAATATTCATTTATTAATCATTAATACAATGGTGTTACAATAAGTAGAATTAGAATCATGTGGATAGGATTCAAATTTACCAATTAAACATGAATGATTAGCTAAGTCAGTGTGTATAAATCATTGTTGGAGCTCACTAGTCTAACTTTGGATGTCTAAATCAATCTACAATCAGTTAATTGATGAGGCAGGTGTAAAAAAGGCACCACTCTCCCTGCATGCATGCAAAACTGGCGCTAGGCTAACTGAAAGTGATCTAACTGATTGTAACTGGAGGTTGACTCAACATAACTGCTTACCTACCACAACCAACTAATGGAAGTTGCTGGTGGCACTCGAAGTAGGCTCCTATAATGTAGGGATTGGTCTCAGAGGCACATTAACACATGCATGCACATGCAGTAAGTGGCAGATAACCTCTATATGTGTTCCCCCCACGCTAGTACAGTAATAATGTCTCCCTAAGTTAGGAAATATAACCAAATAGACTATATTGGACAAAGGAGGATTAATTAATCCTAACACCAAGTAACGACCAGAATATGAAAATAAATCTTGCCCAATAATCCAATTAATACTATGATAGTACCTTAACTCCTCCAAAAGGATAAATTAAAGGTTGTTTCTTTTCCATAACCTAATCTCTTAAAGAATTGTATTGATTCTTGCTTATTTGACTGGATGATATGGACAAGTCTAAAAGGTCGCATTAAATGACTAGTTAGAATATATAGGTATTGTGGTGTCCGTGTATACTGTCAGCAAGTAGAAAGGTCTAGATACAAGAGGATTATAGATGCTATCTCACACAATGTAATTTATTTTATAATAGAGTATAATGCAATGCCTTGTATGTTCTTATTTCCATGAGGGACCTTATTCAAAACTTTTCTCCTCTCTATTCAAAAGACTGAAGATATTGCCCGGCAATAAACTTGCAATGATGCCCTCTTTGAAGACAAGGTTGGTCCTCCTAATACTACTCACCTAGATATGTATTCTACCTGTTGTGTGTGGCTTAATAGAGCATTGCTCTGTGATTCACCTTTTACATACAATCAATTTATTTTCCAACTTGAAATGCTACTTCAAACTCAAACCCAACATCTGCATGAGGCAATATGCTTAAAGCTTTCACTCTATATTGAGGGTTTTCTATAAATTCAACCTCACGTTGGAATATATCTCTAACAAATTGCTACTTGGGGAAAAAATATCTATCTATCTATATATATATATATTGATTCACTAGGATAGCACAGGTTGTCGTGTTGTATATGGGGAAAACGATGCTGAGTGCATGTGTTTAGTGTTTTTCTATTTAATAAGTCCATCTTTGAACTTGTTACGGACTAGAGGAGAGAGTGTAGTATGGAAGTTTTGCTTCTTGTTGTAAGGTGCACAGTGGTGATCCATCTCGGGGGTGGAGTTGAACTAGATGCGGAGCTACTCTCTTCTATGGTTGGGAGAAGTTGAATCTCCAAGTAGTTGTTTTCAATTTATTTTCTCAAGTATATTTTTTTTTTAATTTATGAGCTAGTTTGTGTAGAATATTAGTTTAAAGAATAAATTATAGATCCAATTCCTATAGGTGATTTAACATTTATGTTTTGATGAATTTTTTGTTCGTCTATGATGTACGAATCTCTGTATTTTATGATGATTTATTCAAATCTCGGTCATGAGTACTATTCAAAGTTTAATTACAGGGTTACAGATCGTGTCTGTGTTTTCTTTGTTCGACTTACATTGATATGTGGATAGTCACAACCAAATCTAATAACCTATATCTAAGGATTTGGTGGTGATCTATCTCGAGGGTGCATTTGAGCTAGATGTGAAGCTACTCTCTTTTATGGTTGAGAGGAGTTGAATCTCCAATTAGTTGTTTTCGATTTATTTTCTCAAGTAAGTATTTTTTTTTCTTTTTACAATTTATGAGCTAGTTTGTGAAGAATATTGGTTTAAAGAATAAATTATAGATCCAATTCCTACAGGGATTTAACATCTATGTTTTGATGACTTTTTTTTCGTATATGATGTAAGCATCTCTATTTTATGATGATTTATTCAAATCTCGGTCATGAAATTGTGTACTATTCAAAGTTTAATTACAGGATTAAAGAGCGTGTCTTTATTTTCTTTGTTCGACCTACATTGATATGTGGATAGTCATAACCAAATATAATAACCTATATCTAAGGATTTCTCGAGACGTTTATGATTTACTGAATTATTTATTTCCATCCGTAGTTTCATATCCAATCTGCAATGGAGTTATACTCTATTTAGTGTTGATCAATAGTCTGGTGTTTTTTTAAATTAACGTTGATTCTCCAAATCGTTTCATGTCTTCATTGACTTTCCAAATCGCTGGAATATACAAATATTTTAACACAGATCAACATCCGTATGACCTATCAACGCGGTTAAACTCCATTAGCGTTTTTGGAATTGTTGTATATACATGTATCTTTAAACTCAGTTTGTTTCCAAGTCATTTTTTGTCTGCATTTGGTAGATCTTTACTTCTGATTTTGTTTTGATCTATAAAATTAGATATACAGTTATCTTGAAAACTCAGATCTGATCCCAAATGTCTGCGCTGGACTTTCCAATTCGTTATGATATGTAAAATATATATACCATTATCTTAAATGTTCGGATCTGATCTCAAGGGTCTGTGTTGTTTTCCAATTCGTTTTAATATGTAAAAAATATATACCATTATCTTAAATACTTGGATCTGATCCCAAAGGTCTGCGTGGTTTTCCAATTCGTTTTTATCTATAAAAAATTTTGTGTTGGACATTCCAATTCGTTTTGATCTGTAATATATATATATATACCATTATCTTAAAGACTCGGATATGATCACACGATTCCCTATATACGATTCCCTTGCAGTTTTGTAAATAATATATTTCAGATCTAATGCCTTTTTGTGCTCTAAAAAATATGATTCTACAAATGTCTGCAGCTGTCTATACTCCTGCATTTGATCCCAAAGATCTATACTACATTTACCAACCAATAGGCTTTTGATTTTTACTAAAACGTGTATACTCTATTACCTAATCAAATCTGCATTTGATTGTTTACCAAAAAATTTATGGGTCCATAGAGTATGTAAAAGTTAAACCCAGAGCCAATCCGTAAATCTAATCTATACTCTGCATATGTTTTACAAAGTCTGTGTTTGATCCAGGAAGTAGATATATATTCCAAATATAATGCATTATACTCAGAATAAATAAATAAACATCATACTTCATATTGAGAAGATTATCTTCGTGTTTCTTTTGAAAAGTATGTACTTTAATATATATATATAAGAACAGTGGGAAAGGTTACAAATTATAGTATACAGCTTGATGAATAATGAAAATTTTGCTTATGAATATGGAATAAAGATGTATTTTGGTTATTGTTAAAGAAATGAAGGTATTGAAATTGAATTACATTGAAGAACATATTTCAAAATGTTTCTCTATAATTTAGAATGTAATTATAGGTTTCTTTGAAGTTTTAGTTTAGCATTTATGTAATCATATTTGATCGATTAAAAACAATTTAAGTAATTCTAAGATAAATAATAATAAAAATGGGGTTGTTACACTGTGGTATCAGAGCAAGGTTACGACACTTAGCCTTATGGTGTCTATACACATATTTCCGAAAACTAACAATGTGAAATTTTTTGTTTCTTATTACTTGTATAGCAGAAAATTGTTAGACGATCCCCTACCCCACCTGCATGGGTTAAACCTAATAATGAGGATCCACCAAATAACAACATTGTTAATAAAGAGATGCTACAAACATTGAGGGACTTACAAGAATAAATTATGAATTTTAAAATTGAACTAAGAAGTCAAGGGTTTCCATCGAGACACTTGATTCATTATCAAAGAGAATCGAAAGATTGAGGGATGAGGAAATGCAACCACAACTTATGGAGTTAACATAAGGGTAAGTGTGATTGTTTTACCTATTAAATTGTATCTTATGTTTTGTATGGTTTTTCTCTTGGTCTATAATTAGTAACACAGTGGATAAAATCATGGTTACTTATGTGTAAGTTTCTACAGGAATGAGTTTGTACCATTCGCAGTTGTCACATGTAAGGAGTGTTTATGATTTTATATTCAAAAAATGTATTTTAAAGACCTCGTTCTTTTCATGTCATCATGCAATGTACTCTATTAGATGATAACATCTATACCTATTAAGCATTGAGATACATTTGAGCCCTGAGCATGGATATCCTTACATTATATTTCTTAGAGAATATAATTAAAATTAAATAAAAGAAAAAATCTCCATATCAATGGATATATCCAAGACTCATACATTTTTTTCAATGAAGTAAACTGTGAGCATGGATATCCTTTCATTATATTTCTTAGAGAATATAATTAAAATTAAAGAAAAGAAAAAATCTCCATATCAATGGATATATCTAAGACTGATACCTTTCATTCAATGAAGTAAACTTTGTATGTATGTTGCTTGTTTTTATAGATATAAAATGTCATTTACTTTGTAATTATGAGTGGATTTGTGGTAAATATTAAATAATGGTATGTTGGACTATCATTTAGTACAATAATGGAAAATCCAATAATGCGGTCTTTAACTTGCAGCTTTTGGAAAGCTACATGTGTATAAGTGATTTTACCTTTGTTGTAGGCATGGAAGGAATTATTGTATTTATGTGGAATTTGGTCATCTCCTCCATATCATATAATAGGAGAATCTCTAAAAAGCTGACATATTTAATGCAAAACAATTAGAAAGATTGTTTAGGCATTGAATGAAAGATTAACATTCATTATTAATAATTATATAGGTCTATAGAATCTGTCTTTTATGTTCTACATAATGAGTACTGTAGAGTTATTTACTTTTATAGTTGCAGAAGCAAATAAATTTGAACTCTCAATAGATAATTTTCCCTTCTACTTTTTCTGTATGTAACATTCAAGGTTCTAAGAGTCTACAAGGGCAGAGTAAGATCCCTTGAGAGTTTCAGAGTTACACAACCAACAGTGAGTCACCTCCAACCAAGCCCCCATGATGTGGAATCCAGGGATGAAGATAATGGGTTCATTTTTTTTCTCCCTCTTTTTCTCTTTATAGCGAAGTGTTCAATTTGGTGGCCACTGGTTATTGTCGATTCAGAGCGAATGGGCTGAACTTGTTATTAAAATATTAAAATTGAAGTTTACATTTGTTATTTTAAAAATTGATTGTTAATGTTCTGATTGGATAGCAAACCATAATTTCATTTTCACTCCTATATCCATGAGCCTATCCATGAGCCCTTTAGCAACCATCATGAAAAAAAATGGAACGTAGAGACATAAGAGAACCCTTCAACTAAAGGACATGTCAAGTTATAGTATAAAGGTCACATTATGGAGGTCTTATGCAATAAAGATAATCTAGAGCAATATGTCATCACAAATAGCTTTCAAATAATTACTATAAAGGCTAAAAATGCTGGAAAATAACAGACTTCAATAAGATATCAATTACGACAACCTTTTCATCACATATTTACATCAATCTTAATCTCAAAGAAACTCTATATTTCAAAACTTGGTTTGAGAAACCAGTAACAAACCTCCAGTGCCACTCATTATCTACACATGGTGCTTCAATAGGGCATACTTCCATATGAAGTAAATTGGCTGCTATAAAAAAAAAAGGAATCAATATAGGCCCAGAACCTACAGACATTTTAGTCAAGGCAACTATTGCTTCTATGCATACAAGAAATTGTTGGTATGATACATGACCTCTTACATTTAAAGACCAAAAGTGAAAACAGAAAATCGCACCTATTGAGAATGGTGCCTAGAATTGCCAAAGGTGCAATCAAAACGTCTATGAATGTGAATATAGTTACATATTCCAATTTAGCATTGAAGACCAATCGAACAAAATCAATGTAATTGTTCCAGAATGTTGCAAAACAACATATCGACATACCTACTGAGAAGTTTTTTGAATATGGATATAAAGTTGTTTGAATATGGATATGAAGGGAATGACAAACAGACAACATACATATTTGCCAAGTTGTCCTTCAATACTTACTTGTTCAAACTAGTAGTACATGAAGGAACATTTTCTAAACAGAAATATCAAAAACTTTGTAATTGCATGTAGTAAAATGGATTATATGACAAATCCAAAAGAAAACATGCCTATCAAAGAAATGTTGCCTAAATAGGGAAGGCTTATGTTATTTTTTTTTCTTCCAAGCAAGAAGTTGTATTGTGGCCTACTTTGTATTGTTGCATACTAAATAAAATGTGAATATTATAAATTTAGTTTATTTTTCACAACCTACACATTCATATCCAACATATCATAAAATTAAATTATCATCTTCTTGAAATATTATTCATATATGTGTCAAATTAGATGTTATCAAACAAATTATATTCAGTATAAAATTATATAAGATATATTTACAAATTGTTGACTAGTTTCCTTACTAGCAAATTCAAATGTTTCAATAGAAATCATGGTCAATGATTTGCATTCTAAAGAGCTGCATTGTACGCCAAACAATACCAACATACACCACATTTTATGGAATCTCAGAACCACTACAAATGCCTACTATATTTCAACAATGCATTCCAACATATATAGCAAATATATCATCTCCAGTGTGTGAGGTTCATAGGAATAATCAATACAACATTCATCAAAATATAATATAAACTACATAAATAAACAAAAGAAGAAGACATAAATGGAAAATCGTCACAAACAAAAACGTTGTCTCAATTGCTACAATACCATCTACATATAAGGTCTAACAGAATGAACAACACGAGAGAAGACATTTTGAAAAGAAAAATGGACTAAAGATACTTCAAGAGACTAAAATGCATAATAAACAAAAACCTCTAATGCATTTTCCAACGGGTACTCTTCAACATCATGGCCATCCGCATGCTACCAAGTATTTCCACAAACAAATTGATGCCTTGTCTATCATGCATTACGGAATCATATCTTGGCATTCTTACTCATCCATATCTCAATGGACACATTTGCAATCAATGTCACAGAAACAAGGATGATTTTAAGGAACCATACTTCTTTAAAAGTGTATAAATGTTGGCGAATCTTACCAATTCTTAAAACGCCAACTATAAAATGTTTGGCGATATTTTTCAAAAAATATTTTAATTTTCAAGGATTTTATATTGTTTATATAATAATTTGGCAATTTTTAGGGTGAAATTTTTTTACCCCATCAAAATTGGGCAAAACAGGGCTTCAAAAAATGCAAAATAGTGAATCGTTTTTTGGAGAAAAACATGGAAAAATAGCCCATTGCGCTAAATTTCGCCCCTAAAATTATCCCTGCACAGAAAAACTAATGGCCATTGATTCTCCAAATGGAATAATATGGACCCCCATGACCAACCCATTATACTATCCATACTTTCTCAAATTGAAGAAATACTCATTGCTCGTGTTAGCCCAATTTTTCAAACGAAACATGCATGTGGTGGAAAATACAAATACAATGGTCACGCTATTAGTTTTCCCAACAAATTGTTCAAATTGCATATCGCTTTCCACGCCACCTTTCAAATATTGATATCTTGTTTGTGAGGATACATGGAGAAAAAGGTAAATGTTACAAGTATTATGTGACTAAATCACATGCCACCAATGCATTTCTCTATAAGATACAAAATACTATGGTGATGTCCAACTTGACCACAATTCAATTTCATCACTTCCATAAGCATGCACTAATGTCTCCTCTCAACTCCAATATATTTCTACAGACATTCAAATATGCTCGATCTAAATAACCAAAATGTTACCCAACTAGTGCAAGTAGTATTTTCTTTTCCCTTTAGAGTGCCTAACGCAAAACAAGAAATGGAAAATGTCAAAGAATTTGTTCATACTACATCTAATTCTCTATCTACAACAATTGACTGGCCAAATATTGGCTCATCACCATTCAATAAGTACAACACAGAGGGTCTATTCAACATGGCATTCCCAACTCTTTTACCAAATGAGGATGCACTACCTCGCCAACCACGTATCATGAACATTCCAATTGATAGCTATGCAATACACTGAATGAGATACCATGACAACATATTTGGCAGTCATCCATGTTTTAGATACTACATGTACAACATATTTATGCACCACGGGAGTCGAGCAATAACTAATTTCTCTGTGAAGCAGAGCCAAGAGCATAACACACCAGCCACAATTTAGGAGTTGCGTATATATCTACAAGAAATTTCTACAGACAACCTCTTGGAACATGTCATGCACTTCGTAGGACACCTAAATGGGACCAGAGCATTCTGGACACAATGCAAGAGTGAGCTAAAAAATATGATCATGCAATTGCAATGTCCTACATTGTTCTCCACTCTCAATGGAGAAAACCAAAATGGATAGACTCTATGCACTTATGCAAGAGGATAACCAGAGGATAACCCTCCTGACACAAGAGCTCGTCACCAATGGCATAATTATAACATCGTTGATAGGCCCAACATTGTAGCTGCATACATGCATAAAATGTTTTCACTCTCCCATGACGATATGGTTAAAAAAACATGCACACAACATATTATTGGTACATGCACGTGTCTCTACAAAACATTTACGTATTTGTCTTTTGTTCTAATCCTCTAACATTCCTTTTTCCTTTTGTAGATATGAATGGAAACATTGTCTCTCTGCACATATATATGGTTACTTGTGGCTTGAAGGAACTCCTAACGTGGAAACATTAAATTTGCGACACGGATCAAATCAATGTTGCAAAAATCTTCGTCAATACATATGTTACAACATGGACCCTAAGAGAAAATCATGACACACATATTCATATGCATCAATCCATTGAGGATGGCCCTTGCTTGATAGATACAAAAAATGTATTTTCATTTAACCCACTTTATGGCTATGAGCAACTCTTAAATGGAGTACAAATACATACAAAGTGCAATGAAAATTCATGTCTATGCAAAAAGGGGAATACACTTGAATGCATATGTAAATGCCCTTTGAAGGTACAACATGAATCATCACTATACATTTATTAAAAGGGTCAAAAATAAAAATATCACCCAACTCGCAATGATCCTTGCCTAAACATCCATAATTTGAGCATAATTCAAACATGGCAACCAAATGGGAATTGCCAACCAATGCTCTCACATTATGTTGTCTTAAAAAACATAGCCATATATGCTACCAAGGCAAAGGGAAAATCAAATACCTAGCACCGTATGCTGGCTAAAATCACAGCTACATCATGTCCACATGACCCAGCCTCGTATGCATGTCTTGAAAAACATAGCCATATATGCTGCCAAAGTAGAGGGAAAATCAAATACCTGCCACCATATACAGTCTACAATCACAGCTACATCATGTCCACATGACCCGACCTCATATGTATGTCATTGTTTGCAGTCAAAAGCAATTGTTGACTGAGACATCAATGGTCAAGAAACTTGCCATATGTTGCAACAATTACCCCTTGTTCGATGCAGTGGTTCCTTCACCAAGCTAAATTTTGGTCCCCAAATATTGCATTCTCTATCTCGTGACTCGGTCACTTGCTAATATAGATTTGATTTCATAGATGCCTACTTGCAACAGCCTCCCACTTTAATGGTCATACAAACAGGGACACATTTAAATAGGGACACACACAAGGTCATATTAACATTTAATAAATAAAATAATTATTCAATATTTGATAGCAAGCTTTAATAAGATATCAATTACGACAACCTTTTCATCCCATATTTACATCAATCCTAATCTCAAAGAAACTCTAGATTTCAAAACCTGGTTTGAGAAACTAGTAATAAGCCTCCAGTGCCACTCATTATCTACACATGGTGCTTCAAGAGGGCATCCCTCCATATGAAAGAAATTGGCTGCTATAAAAAAAGAAGGAATCAATATAGGCCCAGAACCTAGAGACATTTTAATCAAGGCAACTATTGCTTCTATGCATACACGCAATTGTTGGTATGATACATGTAAACATTTTAGTCAAGGAAACTATTGCTTCTATGCATATAGGCAAATTTTGGTATGATACATGTCCTCTTACATTTAAAGACCAAACGTGAAAACATAAATTTGCGCCTAGTAAAAATGGTGTCTAGAATTGCCAAAGGTGCAATCAAAACGTCTATGAATGTGAATACAATTACAATTTCCAATTTAGCATTGAAGACCAATCAAGCGAAATCAATGTAATTGTTACAGAATGTTGCAAAACAACGTATTGACATACCTACTGAGAAGTTGTTTGAATGTGGATATGAATGGAATGACAAACAGACCACATACATCTTTGCAAAGTTATCCTTCAATACTTACTTGTTCAAACTAGTAGTACATGAAGGAACATATTCCAAACAGAAATATCAAAAACTTCGTAATTGCATGTAGTAAAATGGATTGCATGACAAATCCAAAAGAAAACATGCCTATCCAAGAAATGTTGCCTAAATAGGGAAGGCATATGTTATTTTTTTTTCTTCCAAGCAAGAAGTTGTATTGTGGCCTACTTTGTACTGTTACATAATAAAATGTGAATATTATATATTTTGTTTATTTTTCACAACCTACACATTGATATCCAACATTACACATTCATATCCAACATATCATAAAATTAAATTTTCTTCTTTAAATATTATTCATATATGTGTCAAATTAGATGTTATCAAACAAATTATATTCAGTATAAAATTAAATAAGATATATTTACAAATTGTTCGCTAGTTTCCTTACAAGCAAATTCAAATGTTGCAATAGAAATCATGGTCAATGATTTTCATTCCGAAGAGCATGCATTCCTACGCCAAACAATACCAACATACACCACATTTGATGGAATCTCAAAACCACTACAAATGCCTGCTAAATTTCAACAACTCATTCCAACATGCATAGCAAATATATCATCTCCAGGGTGTGAGGTTCATAGGAATAATCAATACAACAGTCATCGAAATATATTCTAAGCTACATAAATAAACAAGAGAAGAAGATATAAATGGAAAATCGTCACAAACAAAAACGTTGTCTCAATTGCTACAATACCATCTACAGCTAGGGTCTAACGAAATGAACAACACAAGAGAAGACATTTTGAAAATAAACAAAAACCTCTAATGCATTTTCCAACGGGTACTCTTCAACATCATGGCCATCCGCATGCTACCAAGCATTTCCACAAATAGATTGATGCCTTGTCTATTATGCATTATGGAATCATATCCTGGCATTCTTACTCATCCATACCTCAATGGACACATTTGCAATCAATGTCACAGAAAAACTAATGGCCATTGATTCTCCAAATGGAATAATATGGACCCCTGTGACCAACCCATTATACTATCCATACTTTCTCAAATTGAAGAAATGTTCATTGCTTGTGTTAGCCCAATTTTTCAAAAGAAACATGCATGTGGTGGAAAATACAAGTACAATGGTCACACTATTAGTTTCCCCAACAAATTGTTCAAATTGCAAATTTCCTTTCACTCCACCTTTCAAATATTGATATCTTGTTTGTGAGGAGACATGGAGCGAAAGGTAAAACTTCATGTATTACGTGACTAAATCACATGCCGCCAATGCATTTCTCTATAAGATACAAAATATTATAGTGATGTCCAACTTGACCACAATTCAATTTCATCACTTCCATAAGCATGCACTAATGTCTCCTCTCAACTCCAATATATTTCTACAGACATTCAAATATGCTCGATCTAGATAATCAAAATGTTACCCAACTAGTGCAAGTAGTATTTTCTTTTTCCTTTAGAGTGCCTAATGCAGAACAAGAAATGGAAAATATCAAAGAATTTGTTCATACTACATCTAATGCTTCAGCTACTACAATTGACTGGCCAAATATTGGCTCATCGCCATCTAATTAGTACAACATAGAGGATCTATTCGACATGGCATTCACAACTCTTTTACCAAATGAGGATGCACTACCTCGCCAACCACGTATCATGAACTTTCCACTTGATATCTATGCAATACACTTAATGAGATACCATGACAACAAATTTGGTAGTCATCCCTGCTTTAGATACTACTTGTACAACATATTTATGCACCACAGGAGTCAAGCAATAACTAATTTCTCTGTGAAGCAGAGCCAAGAGCATAACACACCAACCACAATTTAGTGGTTGCCCATATATCTACAAAAAAATTCTACAGACAACCTCTTGGAACATGTCATGCACTTCGTAGGACACCTACATGGGACCAAAGCATTCTGGACACTATGCAAGAGTGAGCTAAAAAATATGATCACACAATTGCAATGCCCTACATTGTTCTCCACTCTCAATGGAGCAAACACAAAATGGATAGACTCGATGCAATTACTCAAGAGGATAACCAGAGGATAACCCTCCTGACCCAAGAGCTCGTCACCAGTGGTGTAATTATAACATCATTGATAGGCCCAACATTGTTGTTGCATACATGCATAAAATGTTTTCACTCTTCCATGACGAGAAGGTTAAAAAAACCATGCACACAACATATTATTGGTACATGCACACATTATACTACATGCACGTGTCTCTACAAAACATTTACATATTTGTCTTTTGTTCTAACCCTCTAACATTCCTTTTGTAGATATGAATGGAAACATTGTGGCTCTACACATATATATGGTTACTTGTGGCTTGATGGAACTCCTAACGTAGAAACATTAAATTTGCGACACAGATCAAATCAATGTTGCAAAAATATTATTAGATACATATGTTACAGCATGGAATCCAAGAGAAAATCATGACACGCATATTCATATGTATCAATCCATTGAGGATGACCCTTGCTAACTAGATACAAAATATATATTTTCATCCAACCCACTTTATGACTATGAGCAACTCTTAAATGGAGTACAAATACATACAAAGTGCAATGAAAATTCATGTCTATGCAAAAAGCGGAATACACTTGAATGCATATGTAAATTCCCTTTGAAGGTACAACATGAATCACTCACCCAACACGCAATGATGCTTGCCTAGACATCCATAATTTGAGCATACTTCAAACATGGCAAGAAAATGGGGATTGCCAACCAGTGCTCTCACATTGTGTTGTCTTAAAAGACATAGCCATATATGTTGCCAAAGCAAAGGGAAAATCAAATATCTGCCACCATGTGCTAGCTAAAATCATAGCTACATCATGTCCACATGACCCAGGCTCATATGCATGTCTTAAAAAACATATCCATATATGCTGCCAAAGTAGAGGGAAAATCAAATACCTGCCACCATATGATGTCTAGAATCACAGCTACATCATGTCCACATGACCCGACCTCAAATGCATGTCATTGTTTGCAGTCAGAAGCAATTGTTGACTGAGACATCAATGGTCAAGAAACTTTCCATATGTTACTAAAATTACCCCTTGCCCAATGCAGTGGTTCCTTCACCAAGCTACATCATGTCCACATGACCTGGCCTCATATGCATGTCTTAAAAAACATAGCCATATATGCTACCAAAGTAGAGGGAAAATCAAATACCTGCCACCATATGATGTTTAGAATCACAGCTACACCATGTACACATGACCCGACCTCAGATGCATGTCATTGTTTGCAGTCAGAAGCAATTGTTGACTGAGACATCAATGGTCAAGAAACTTGCCATATGTTGCTAAAATTACCCCTTGTCCAATGCAGTGGTTCCTTCACCAAGCTAAATTTTGGTCTCGAAATATTCCATCCCCTATCTGCTAACTCCGTCGCTTGTTAATCTATATTTTATTTCATTAATGCCTACTTGCAACGGCCTCCCATTTTAATGGTCATATAAACAAGGACAAAACTGAAAAGTGGAAGAAGACAACCACCCCTGCAATAGTCCATGTTTGGTCATGATTTACTTCAATTCCAACCAAAGATTTCATTTCCTTTCATTAATTATGTTGAAGTGAACTGCTACTATATAAGCCTTCTGTTCCTTTGCTAAAGAATAGGCCAACATGACAATTTGTCAAAATGGGAGAGCATATGAAATACCTACTGTATATGGTGTGTTTATCGCATCCATGTACCCACTCCCATTGAAATAACATTTGAAGTTGAGGATACCAATTATAACAGATCCTGACATGGAAATGAATGAATGGCAAGTTTTTTCAAGATTAGTCCTTACATGCAATATCCACATTAATGAGCTTGGCACGCTTGGCCTCCATGATTTTGACACCAAAGATACATGGAATAATCCAGAAGTATCAGCAGATACATTGGAGATTACACCAAACTACATCTACTATAATTGAAGGAGTGCGAAAGTAATACAAGACAATACTCCCCTGCCTACTTCCACAAATACATTATCTCGCAATCAACAACTTACATTTGGTATAGTCCTACAACATTCACAAGTACAAGCAACTAAAGATCCCTTGATAATGATCATCCAAAGAATTGTAGGCACTGATAAGTCCTACCTTATAAGCACCATTAAAAAGGAATTATCTTTTCAAGCAACCTCTAGTCATAGCCCACTATTACCCCTCACCCCTACTAGAGTTGCAACGTTTAACATACATGCAATCATTATATATGTAAGGTTACGAATTCCTAAAAAGAACACGAATCCTTTACATGGATAGGCCCTATTAATGTTCCAATAATAGATGAAGCATATTCAATACATCCACAATGATGAGATGAGCTTCATAGGGCCTAAATTGGTCGTGCAACTTTTTTATTCGCTTAGGTTCATGCAAATTGAGATTTGATTACGTGTTTTCCAAACAAAAAAAACAATTACTCATTCGACAACCGATCAATAATTATTGTCAGTGATTTGGGCCAAGTCCTACTTGTGATGGACAAACCTATATATGCAAGAGAAACTATAGAAACGTGTTTATGGACAAACTTTACCACTCTAATAATTTTGCAAACAGTCTTCCGTAAAAAGGGTAATCATGTCGCCCAAGTTCATTTCTAGCATCTATTGACAAACATCCACAATGCTACACCAACCTTGCAAGATTGGACCCTCCTCGAGTCTAGGACTAATAGATTCTTGTCAACATATAAGTGCTCAATATTTAACACAAAGATCCATCTCTTTGCAATGAACAATATTGCAAGCAATCATAACAACTACATGCTCGAAGCATTGGCTATGCCTATTGCATGATGTGTCATAGAAAACACCAATGGTTCAAATGCACAACAAGATGATGACCATCAACTAGAAAAAATAAATATTGATACACGTAAGTCAATGAGTAATGTTATCCTACAACTTATGGGTCCAATCAAAGTTAGTAAATGGTGCAATCATACTGGTCACGTAAATTGCATACACACCTAGATAAATGGTGCACTCAGACTGGTCACATAAATTCTATACACACTTGGATTTATCCCTCCTATGTTACTGGGCTATGTTGTCACGACATTTAAGAATTACATTAGTCTGCCATGAGAACAATCTCGACCAAAGCACATACCAATCTGACTCATAAATCGAAGTAACAAGAAACAAATCCCCCTCGATATGGCTTGGGCACTAACTATCCATAAATCCCAAGGATTGACATTAACAAGGTCAATCACATTGGTAACACTAAGCATTAAGCTTGACCTTCACAACAATGTCACACACTACAACATTAGAAGGAATGCAGGTTGCATCATCTTTCTCCTTCTACCACTATGCATAAATGAAAGACACTTCATATATCTCACTTCAAATAAAAAAGAGGCACGCCTACATTCTTTGTTTCCTTCACATTAAAAATTTTGAACCCCCAATCCATGCACTCCCCCTACCAAATGAAAATGCCAATGTTGGTTGACGTGATCACTATCTAACCCTTTATTATTTTACTCACCTATGTAAACTTTCTTATAGGATAAATTAATGCACAATTCATTTTACTTTCCGTCGATTACATGGGTATTGCTTATTAGCACTTGCAACAGGGTTTTCTTTTCAATTTCATTGACCACCATGCCTACCATAGATTCACCAGATTTACTTTCAACACATCAAATTATATTAATTTACATACACAAAACTCTCTCATTTTTCTACATATCAAAGTTATGTTCGGCATTTCATTTCCCAACTTAGAGGGAATGCTAGTAATATATTTGTTACTCCTTGTTGAGTTTTTTTATAAACTACGAACATAAAATATTTCTTAATATTTTATTAAACTATAAAAATATTATTATAAATTTGAATATTTGTTTATAAACTTTGAATGGTTTTGATTATAAATTTCAAATATATATATTTAATATAAAAACTATTATTATATTTTTTGCATTCGACATACCTATCCTAGCCATATCTAGATTAACAATTGGTAGATCTTGAATCATATTCAATGATTATTATTGAGAATTATCAAATTGCTAAAAACAAGCACTAACTTGTCATTTCTTGGAGTGTGAAAATCCTATGAAACTTTTCGACATGGAAGGAGTCTTTATGGAATAGACGCACTTCAATCTACAATTTACACTAGCCTTTCAAATTCCATCGCATGTTATCATACATGTTTGCTCATCATTTCTTCTCTGTTCAAGTACATTAGCTAAATTTCCTTTTATCCATACAACAAACATCACAAAGAGGGATTTCTTCTATTGGATAAGAAAAATATTGTGCTTGCTTCTTGTCCATGAATTTCCAAAATAGTGGCATGTCTTTCAGCTAATTTTTGGGTGTACGCCACTCTAGTTTTTACTTGGAAATTACACCGCACTCCCAGCCTCAACTACTCCCCTACACCTACAGCTAGAACAATGGTTTGATGATAAAAATATTTGATGAAAGAATCCTAAAAGAGACGAGCATTTTTCCAAGAGGAAACTGAACAATATCTAGTTGTGTAGCTATTTGTCCAAGCCCAACTCTTTTGTTTGACCAAGTAAACTTTCTTGGGTTTAATATCCACCAGATCCCAATCAGATATTAAGTCTTCCATCATCTTCCCAAATTGATCTGTAACTATGGCTTCACCCATCCTTTCTTTCTAAGATAGAGTGACATTGAATTCTCTTGCAACAAATTGTTCAATTCATTTTCTTTTAAGACTATTGGAGATCTCAAGGCACCTTCCCTATCAAAGAAGCTTACTCCATTCATGTGCATTTCTAACCCTCCCATTTATGTGGCCCGGAAACACACCCGGAGCCTTAACCTATGGCCCAAAGTCAACACATTTTGTGTCAAGTCATGCACAAATTCATACTCACTTTGGACAATTTGCAGAAGAGGAATTTTAGAGGTTTATGTGTTTACCCTCTTTGCAATCACCAGGAAGAAACCATGGAACACTCAACAATTGTGACTTCAGCAATCGAATTTAGGACCAACAAGTGCAAATCATGAGAACCACTGATAGATGCAGAGCCAGCATTCACAACCAAATCTTCGGATGTTGAAACATTGCTTTCAGGAATCCTATTCTCAACAAAGTTTGGCAATTACTCTCGAGCCTTGTGCTTTGGCACACATATGGAAGAAAAGAAATCGAAGGATTTTTCTCTCTCAACAATTGTCATGGATGAAAATTTGGGGCATAAACAAATTGAAGGAGGGAAGGATGGATCTGCATCACGTGATCAATACACGTAGTTTTAAGGTCAATGAAGTCTATTGCTTGATGTATATATGTCAATACTACATATCTACTTTCAATTCTAAGAATGGATCTACATCACGTGATCAATACACAGATTTTTAAGGTCAGTGAAGTTTATTGCTTGATGTATATATGCCAATACTACATATCTACTTTCAATTCTAAGATTGAAATTCTAACTTGGAGTGCATTTCTTTTTAACAATATTATTGTTCCTTGTAGTATGCAATATAATTATGAAATGTCGGATCATTTCTATGTTAAATAATCACAATGACAAACAGCATAAAAACATCTCAAGTCTATTGCTTGATGTCATAGAGTTTAGGAGTTAGCTGCAATTTACAACTTTATGGTCCTCTCCTAGAGCCAAAGAAGCAATGGATTTCTAAGATATAGAGACCTTAACAAAAAGAATAATTGATTTCAGTGTTTATGTGGAAAGGTTTACTTTGCATTCTTATTTGAGGGGGCATGGATCTAAAGTTCTAAATTGCAGCTAAAGCCAAAACTTTATGACAAGAAGCAATACGAAATAATACGAAATAGCTTCACCTCAAGGGTCTTCACAAACTTACAAAGCGAGAGGACACAGATGACTTGGCAGATATATAGATGTAAAAGACTAAAACCCTGAAAGTGGCCCTACTAGAAAATTTAGATGAAGGGAGCCCTTCTTGAATCACTACTCGAGGGACAAATAAAGGTTAATGTGAGTAGAGGCAACTAGGGTTTATATGCAAATGAGAAGCACTCGTAGGGTACTACATATATACTTTCAATTCTAAGATTGAAATTCTAACATGAAGTGCATTTCCCTTTAACAATATTATTGTTCCTTGCAGTATGCAATATATGTATGAAATTTTGAATCATTTCTATATTCAATAATCACAATGACAAACCAAATAAAACAAATGTCAATGAAGCCTAGCTAAAGTGGTTAGGAGGCAATATTGTTACCCTCACAATCCAAGATCAATTCTTGTAAATGATAAGTTATGTGAATCACATATACTCATCTAAAAAAATGATTAGCCAACAATACGATCAAGACACACTGCACCCTTCCCTCCAAGATCAATTCTTGTAAATGATAAGTTATGTGAATCACATATACTCATCTAAAAAAGTGATTAGCCAACAATATCATCAAGACACACTGCACCCTAGCATCGCATTCTTAGTGACCATAACGAATTTTTTGCTAAAGAATATATTGAACCAACTTCTAATATAATGTGTTCTTTGGGAAAACATTGGACCTGGGGAACTTCAAGATATCAAGAAAAAAAAATCAACAATCTGAAAAACTCGGAAAATATAAGCCAACAATATGATCAGGACACGTTGCACCTAGCATCACATCATGAGTGACCCTAATGAATTTTGCGTAGACCAAAAATTTTGAAATGTGGGTACTGGATTTCCCCTTCAATAGGAAATATATCAAAAAATAGAACTGATGAAACGCTAAAGCATATATTGAACCAACTTCAAATATAATGTGTTTTCGGGAAAACATTGAAGCAAGAAAACTTGAAAATATCGAGAGAAAAAAAGCCAACAATATAAAAAACTTAGAAAATATAAGAAAATTAATAACTTGAGAAACTCAGAAAACATATAAATTCTATAATATCAATAGAAATCAAAGGTATTTGCAACACTCATGCATTTCTTGATTTGATACAGAACAAAATTATTAACCTTCGTCAATGAATTTCAAAATTTGATAGATGGGTGTGCTATCAACGAGGAAAATTAATAACTTGAGAAACTCAGAAAACATATAAATTCCATAATATCAATAGAAATCAAAGGTATTTGCAACACTCTCATGCATTTCTTGATTTGATACAGTACAAAATTATTAACCTTCGTCAATGAATTTCAAAATTTGATAGATGGGTGTGCTATCAACGAGGTGAAGTCATAACAGGAGTAAAAATATTCAGCATTGGGATGATCTTGACTGTGGAATAAAGGGAAAATGAATGAATGTTAGTACAGGGTCATATATTATATTACCTTGTCTATCCGTTAAAGTAACTATAGAGCATTAGTCCAAATAGGATAATCGTAATCTTATCCACAAGTTTTTGCCAATATGGTTGCTCATTCCAATCGTGCTATTTTCACCTACGCTATACATACACATGCACATAAATTACATCCAGAAAATCCAACTTAAATGTACATTTAAGTGTTTAAAAGAATAAAAAGACGCATAAGATTATAGGATTATACCATGAGATTAGATAGGATTATAGGATCATAAGACATTAGATGGGATTCTTACTCCTCTTCCTTGGTGGGATTTCAAATTATTATTTCACTGAAATGTTCTTGCACTTTTTGCAAAATCCAAGAAAAAGCAAGAACAAATATTATCGTACAAAATCTTTTTGCTACCTATCAGCGAATTAATCACACCACCTTCTTGAATACACTGGAGTACTGCATGAAAATTGATTTCTCTACCTAACATCTAAAATAGTTGATACATGCCCAGCTCAATGTCAGAATGCAAACATGTCTACGAAAATTGGACACAGATATATAACAAAAGAAGATAACTTGAAATCATGCAGCCAAAAACTAAATTGATATATGAACTCCAATTGCCACAGGAAAACAACTCCAATTGCCATGGAATAAAAGAAGACCATGGTGTCTTCAATTCATGACATCAAGGAATCCATTGTTTTAAATTTGGATTCCGAAGTTTACATTATCTCACTTGCATAATTGTCCAAAATCCTAAAAGGTACATGGTGCTACAAAGAGAAAATACACATTTCAAAATCATAATTAATCATTAATATGATAAATGATGTCATGGTGTTTGCATTAATCATGTCATTAATGCAAACACCCATTTCAAAATCATAATTAAAATCATTAATATGATAAATTATAAAATTGGAAGAAGAATCTGGAAACCCAAGTCAAATAAATTACACAAATTCTAGAAGCCAAAACTTCAGCAAAACGTAACTAGAGTTGTCAAAAGGCCTTAAATGTGTTACTGAAGCTAAGCACACCGAGAGTAAAAACAAGGGTCAAGTATACTTTTCAAGATACTATCATTCCACCATAGAAAAATTCAAAACCCATGATCAAACTGTAAATTCTTATTCCTTCTAAATGCTTGTACCGGTATTCAAGAGATACAAAACATGTACAGTAGACGTTGATGAATGTGAATTCAAATAAGCTCACTGTATGCTGCTATATCCAGCGAGGTAGAAAGAAAACATGGTTAAAAGTCAAGGTGGAGAGCAAACAATATAATGTCTGTGGAAGGAGTGACCACCATGAAGGTAGCAAGCAGGAGCCGAGACATCAACTCTGGGCACTGTTGCAATCAACTCTCAACCTCGAGAAATATCATTTACACCAAAATTGAAAAACCTCATAACGAAATGAACAAATGAAATGCTTCTATTTACATTAAATTGCGCCTCATTTACTGCAAATAATTTGACCTCAATTGAAATCTCCTGGACTAGTAACAGAATGCTTAAAACTTGACACTGACATGCTTGAAGTGTTACCGAACCGAGTGGTTGCCGAATGATTGAAGCTGAGCGAACCAGAGCTTAAGCAGAAATAGTGTTGCCGATGTGAACGAGTTAGTGAGTGGTGTTAGTGAGGTGGGTGGTGCTTAACTTATTGTGTGGATATGCACATATATTGTGTGGATATGCACACATATATAATGCAATCATAGCTTGTGCTTTTTGTGGGTGGCTTAACAATGACTCTTCAGTGATGAATCGCTTTTGTGGTGAATGACTTCCTTTGCGCAGCGAGTGAACGGCTTATATGGAAGGAAGAAGACATAGATAATGGAACCTGGCATTTATGGGCATGGATGGGGGACAACCTCTACCTTATTTGCTGAAGCTAAGCACACCGAGAGTAAAAACAAGGGTCACGTATACTTTTCAAGATACTATCATGCCACCATAGAAAATTTCAAAACCCATGATCAAACTGTAAATTCGTATTCCTTCTAAATGCGTGTACCGGTATTCAAGAGATTTGTACTATGAAGAGAATGATACAAAACATGTACAGTAAACGTTGATAAATGTGAATTCAAATAAGCTCACTGTATGCTGCTATATCCAGCGAGGTAGAAAGAAAACATTGTTAAAAGTCAAGGTGGAGAGCAAACAATATAATGTCTGTGGGAGGAGTGACCACCATGAAGGTAGCAAGCAGGAGCCGAGACATCAACTCTGGACAATCTTGCAATCAATTCTCTATCATCTCTCAACCTCAAGAAATATCATTTACACCAAAAACCTCATAACGAAATGAACAAATGAAATGCTTCTATTTACATTAGATTGCGCCTCATTTACTGCGAATAATTTGCACTCAATTGAAATCTATTTGGCACTACCATCAATTTCTTTCATTCAGTACACCCATTCAACCACTTGAGCTTCGTAGAAATCTTTACACTACTTTAAGCACACAATGAGGTCAACTCACAAGTTGACAAAAAGAAAATTGGTCTGAGCCAAATTAGCAAGTATTCACATCAAATCTCAGTGAATCTCCAATAATGTAACCAAGGTGCAAACACCTACTCCCAGGGGTGCAAACACCAAGTAAGAGGTGTGTGCACTTGCACTAGGTGCAGATGTGCACTATCTCCTGTCATATTTTTGAAAATAGAAACCATACCCCTTTGAATCGTTTACCTCATACTTTATCTCGCCAATCGATGCCCAAAAGCCTAGTCCCCTGGACGGACCTACCCCATTGCCCACGTTGTTGAGAGGTAAGGCACGGGACAATGGCAAAATAGTCCACGTAGTAGTTGAGGAGGAGGAGGTGGTGGGTCACCCATTAATAATTTGGAAGGATTCTGTTTTATCTTGACTTATTGTTTTCCCCTAAAAGCTCATAGGACAAAGCCTGTGTCTGCCAACATGATATGGGGTGTGTGCCTCTTGTTACTGGGGTCAATGTCCCTATAACAGGATCTAGGGATGGGATTCACTTGCAAATTTTAAAAGTAGTTCTGCTACCAAATTAGATTCCTGATACTGAGGCCTTACCAAATTCTCCGCATGCTGTCCGATTTGGATAAAAATTAAAATCCTAAAAGATATCAAAGTTGGAACATCATCATCAGCATGAGAATGTTGGAACATCAACAGCAGCACCATGACAACGCTGGAACATCATCATCATCATCTAGAGAAGCACTACAGTGGAAACTCTGGTAGATCAAATAGGCCTTGTCTAACTTACTAATCCTTTCAGTCCAACCAAGCCTTGTCAGACATACCAATCTACCTAGGGACCAAACAAGCCTTGTTTGACTTACTAATCCTTTCGGACCAACCAAGCCTAGTCAGACATACCAATCCCCCTAGGATCAACCAAGCCTTGTCAACATTGACATACCAATCCCATTGGGATCAACCAGGCCTTGTTAGGCTGACATACCAATCCCAGACTAATTTGCCACACCACTGCTACGTGAAACCACATCATCATCATCACTCCCTTCTAGGATCAACCAGGCCTTGTTAGGTTCACATACCAAGGCCTTGATAGGTTCACGTACCAATCCCAAACTGGGTTGCCACACCACTGCTACAGGAAACCACATCATCATCATCACTCCCTCTTATAACGGAGGTACTTTCATAATACACCAAGTTGTCTCGAAAGTATTCAAACTCTATACGAGACAGAGGCTTAGTCAACACATCAGCAAATTGTTCCTCTGTAGGGGCAGACTGGAATTATATAGCTCCCCTCTGCACCATATCCTGGATGTAGTGGTACATAATTTCTATATGCTTTGATTTGTCGTGAAACACCGGGTTTTCTGACATCTTGATGCCACTCTGGTTATCGCAGTAGATATCAATCACATCCATCCATGTATCAAACAATCATGTCTACAACTTGGGAAGCCACACTGCTTGACTACAAGCTGAACATGATGCAATATATTCAGCCTCTGGCATACTGAGAGCGATATTGGTCTGTTGTTTGCTAAGCCATGAGATCACACCTGATCCCAGACTGAAACAACCTCCTGAAGTGCTCTTTATATCTTTCATACTGTTTGCCCAATCTGAATCTATATAACTATGTAATATGATCTCGGCTGCATATCTGACAGCTCAATCCAATGTACCCTTCAATTACCTCATCACATGTTCTTTTGCAACTAAGTGAACATGTTGAGGCTCCACCATTTACTGACTCAAGGTGTTCTCAGCAAAACATATATTTGGTCTTGTGTTTGTAAGATACATCAATGAACCAATAACCTGTCTGTATAGAATAACATCTACTATTTCAGAGGAATCATCATTCAAGAGCTTCAAGTTTGTCACCATCGAAGTATTCATTGCTTTGAGCTCCATCATCCCAGATATCTTTAGAATCTCAACAACATATTTTCCTTCATTTAGGAAAACCTCATTTGGGAACTACCATACTTCGAAACCTAAAAAGTAATGCATCATACCAAGGTCTTTCATCTCAAATTCTGCAGCAAGTTTCTTCTTACATTCACTGATGAGCTTCTCTTCTCTTGCCAAAAATAGATCATCCACATATAGCAATAATATCATAAGCCCGTCATCTACAACCTTCTAGTAAAGGTTGGAATCTGCTTTACTTTTGGTAAAGCCCAAACTCATCACCTCATTTGGGAACTACCATACTTCGATACCTAAAAAGTAATGCATCATACCAAGGTCTTTCATCTCAAATTCTGCAGCAAGTTTCTTCTTACATTCACTGATGAGCTTCTCTTCTCTTGTCAAAAATATAGCAATAATATCATAAGCCCATCATCTACAACCTTATAGTAAAGGTTGGAATCTGCTTTACTTTTTGGTAAGGCCCAAACTCATCAAGAAGCTATCAATCCTTCCATACCACACATTAGGTGCTTGCTTCAACCCATACAATATTTTCTTCAATCTGTGCATACATGAGACTTTCCATCATGTGTTTCAAAACCTTATGGTTGTTCAATGTACACTTCCTCTTCTATCACACCATTCACGAAGAAGTAAATCCAAGTAAAATTGACTTCCTTGACTTCCTCTTCTATCACACCATTCATTTCCTTGTATTTTTGTCGTCTTTTCAAATACCTCATCTTTGCTCTTCAAGAAGTAAATCCAAGTGTTGCAGGAATAGTCATCAATAAAGAAAACATAGTAGACATACCTACTTAAAGAAGTAGCTAACATCAAACCACATACATTCTGAGTGAACAATGTCCAATATCCCTTTCGCTTTACTGTCGCTACTTAGAAATGGGTTCTTGGTATTCTTTCCTTGTGCACATCCATTGCAAACTCCTTCATGATCAATTTGGATCTCTGGTAAACCTGTTACTACTTTGCTCACAATTGGTAATGCTTTTTAATTTACATGAGCAAGTCTCCTGTGCCACAACTCACATGGGTTTATGGTGCGATCTATTAGAGTTGAGTCTAAATGTTTCTTTAATTTGTAGAGTCCTCTTTCTTCAATGCCAATCACAACTGCATCATCTATTGTCTTTGTTTTTGGCCACATGAGAACTTCTCCATCTACAAAAGCAACTCTGAAACTTTCTTATCTAAGGCCGAGATAGAAAGGAGATTCTTCTCCAAACCTAGGATATATAGTACATTTTTCATCTTCATGGACTTTCCGGAATACAACTAGAGGCTTCTCTCATTCCTTTGATGGGATACTGATAATCATCTCCAAGCTTCACTTTGTGTGGTAAGTCTTTCTAAATAAGGCATGAGAGGGAATCTTTATAACCTATCATATGTTTGGAGGCACCATTGACTATGAGCCAAGTGTCACTTCCATGTGAGACTGAACATGTGAGCGCTGAAATTTGGACATATTCTTCATTGGAGTCTTCATCTTCATTGGCCTTCTCTTCTACTGGGTCATCATCTTCAACTGAATGGCATGAAATCACTTGTTTCTCTTCTTGAATTGATCTTCTTTAACGAGACAAATTCTTGCAATATGTCTCCGCTTGTGACAGGTGAAACATTCAAAGGATGAGAAATCCCTTTTGGTCTTTGTGTTCCTTTGAAATCTTTGATTTCTTTTGGGAGATTGATTCCAATCATTTCTCTTGTTCTTTCCTTTCTCTCATGATCTGCCAAAGGTTGATCTTCTTTGTCAATTAATTTCTCCTCTCTGTTTGCTATCCTTCCCTCTTCTTGAACGCATTCTTCCCATAGTCTACTGAACTTCGTCAACTTTATTCTAGAACATATCCCTCTAATGAAGGATTCCCACTCCCTTGAAAGACCGAACATTCAAGGTGGTCATCACAATTTCTACTTCTTCCACTATGTCCCCAACGGCTTCCAACTGTTCTTTGTCTCTTCCTTTTGTATCTTTAATCCCTTGAGTTGATTTCTCAAGGTCATTCTTCTATTGATGTTCTTTTCTTCAAATAAATTGGACAGTGCAACATTTCCTTTGGAGTCTTCTTTGAAGATACTTGAGAGATAAAATGATCCTTGATGGAATCAGTTATGATCCTCTTGGCCTTGACCATATCCTACATGTGCTTTGCTTTTGGTTCATCTCCTTGTGGTTCTTGGACTTCCTCTTTGATGTAGCCTTCTAGGTCATGTTCTTTAAGGATGAGCATGACTTTATACTTCCATGCTCTGAAATTCAAGCTTAAATCTTACACGAGAGAGGAACAAGAAAATATAAATCTTACACTTACACTGGCCATTCACTATTAACTACTGAACCCTGTTACCTGTGAAGAGACAACCCAAAGAGTCATTTTCCTTCTTATAAAGCTTGCTAGAACCTTTTATTGTCAATATATCTCTAACTTTGTAAGCAACTTGGTAGGCATGTGTTGTGCTCACTTCAAGATTGAGTATTTGTTGGGGAGTGATGTTTGTTGATGAAATTGTGATTGATGCCACCAAGTCCCACCTGTAGTGCCTTGACCCCTTACAGAGTGGGTTTGTGCCTTGAAGCACCCTGTACCCAGTTGACAAGGTCCTTGTACCCACAAGGCTGGATCTTGAAGACACCACTTTGCTGACGATGTTGAAGACTTTGCTGATGATGTTGAAGACCCTAAAGATGGTCCTGAAGCCTTGGTAGACGATGGAGAAGCCCTAAATGTCTTGGAGAGGCATTAATGACCCATTTTGTGGTCATTCATGCTATGATGATGTCATGGTACCCCAAAAGAAGACCTAGCATCCCCACAGAAGATATCTTGATCTTTGGAGGTCCTCTTGTGTGGTTCAGGTGGCTGAAGAAGCCTATGAAGCCCCTTGCTTGATTATGAAGCCCCTTGCTTGATTAAGAAGTCCTAAAAATGTCCTCGGACCCACAGTTGGTGTTTTGATGACCCTGCAACCCTTGTTTGGGTCATGGAGCTCTTGTGTGATGATGATGACCTTGTATGGTCCTTGACAGGCTACGAAACCCATGAACATGTCCTAGGTATGATGTTAAAGCCCTTTGAACCTTGAAGAAGTCTGTGGCACTTATGATGATCATCTATGCCACAAGTGTGTGGTAGTTAAGTTCTTGAACAATGATGTGGTTGACCTATTAATGAAGACTTGGTGAAGAACCCCTGATGAAGACCTTGATGCCCTTGCAAAGGTCATGAAGACCATTGCTTGTATGATGGCATGATGAAGGCACCCACACACATGTGATGACACACTTACTTACATTTGATGAGGTAGTTGACCTATTAATGAAGACTTGGTGAAGAACCCCTGATGAAGACCTTGATGCCCTTGCAAAGGTCATGAAGACCATTGCTTGTATGATGGCATGATGAAGGCACCCACACACATGTGATGACACACTTCCTTACATTTGATGAGGTAGTTGGAATGCTTTTGGTCTTAGAACCCATACACATGATGATGGGATCCTTGATGACGATGTGGTGGACACACACACATGGCAAACATACATTGATTTTAAGGTCAAATGCACATTGCACACCCTTGACTAAGGGTCTTTGGTCCCTCTTATGGTAAAAAGGCTATTGGTGTGTTGATGGCTTTAAGACATACCCTTATCTTGTGATGACCATCTAAAATGGTAAGAATATGTGACACAATTCAAATTAAAATATAAATAAATAAAATTTAAATTAAATAATAAATAAAATAACAAGCCCTAGAAGTCGGCTCAGTCAATCAAGATTTAATAAATAAAAATATATAAAAGCATATACAAGTCGGCGCTAGAATTTGTGGAAAAACCAATATAAATAACCCATCAAAATTCATTTTGAAATGTGAAGAACTTTTGGGAGCTCTGAGGAAATTTCGGTGGTCTTACTGAGTCAAATTTCGGAGGTCAGACTGAGGCAGCATGCACTGAGATTCGGATGGCAGACTGAGGAAATTCGTAGGTGCAGACAGAGGAATTTCGGACAGCCTACTGAGGCTGACTGACTGGAAATTTTGGGTAGCAGCAGAGGTCAATTGCAGACCTGAATTTACAGAGAGAGGAAGATTTTTGGGGTATGATTTTGGTTTGTTTTTGCAGCAACAGATCTGAGGTGTTGGAGGCCTGTCCACACCATACTGTCCAATTTTTAAAGCCTTCACACAGGTCTGGTTTTTTTGTGAATTTTTGACCTTCAACCATCCAACAGTCCGAATTTTATTGCAGCAGCTACCATGTGACTTACCAACACTTGTTTGTGATCTTAACTCCACATTGATGACTAGTTTTTGGGTGTTTAACTACTATGCAAATTTCGGTGGAAGTGAGTGACTTCGTTGGAGGTTAAACAGTCCAAATATGAAGGTATCTACAAACATTCTAGCAGCAGCATTGACAGACATTCTATCTCAGCATTCACTCGGCTCTGACAGGCATCCGAGTTCGTTTTGGGTCCACATTTTCATGCTTGAACTGTCCCAAATTTCTTATGCCTAACAAGTGTTTGAGGATTAGGTTTTCTCGCTGCTAAGGAAGAGAGTCTACACAGCCTACATCCGAATGTTTTCCACATAGAAAGTCTTTGGGGTTTTATCAACATACAATCCGAGTTTGTTGGGTAATCTTTACCATCACACATGCTTTCACAAGACATCACAGATCTGACTTTTGTGTTCAACTAAGTCTTCTACAGTCTGTGTTGGGTAGCTTGAAAGTATGATGAGTAATGAATACTGCTCTGTGTCCTCTTCCCACATACACAGCTCTGAGTTTAAGGTCATCCACAGCAGTTTGATGCCCAGTCCAAGGTTTAACAAAGCGATTCTACAGAAACACACACAGTCCAGGTATAAGATCTCTACATTAAACAAGGTATGTATGCATGCTATATTTGAATGAGATATACTCAACAATAATAATCAATAAATACAGTGATATACAGTGAGGTACATCCATTATCATGTTGATGATGCATATATGATACATGCTGGATGACACACTAAGATGATGATGACTGTGGTATGGTAAAAATATATGATGACTGTGATACCTTATGATGATAATCCATGCATATGAAGATGGTATTTTGAATGCAATATGTGAACAACAGTATACAATGGTGTATAAACAGTATACAGGAGTAATGCATACAGTGGTAGATACAGTGATAATACAGTAATACAAGGATATAGTGGTAAATGTTCAGTGATGCCTTATACATGATGATGCAAACCCTATGATGAAGATGCATGCTACTACCTTGATGTTGATTGCTTGATGACACTACAGTACGAGGATGATATGATGTTATAAGGCATACCCTATGATGGTGGTATAGACCTTATTGGTGATCTTGTTACCTTGATGACATGATCAGACAGACTTTGATGATAATAATAATGATCTCATCCACGACATGACCAGTGACAAAGTTGATGGCAGCAGCAATGTTGATGAGCAGACTTGACCAGCAGTGTTGATGAACAGAGGTTGATGAGCAGCAGTGGTAGTAATGCCCTTGGAGTCTGCTGCAGCATAAACAAGTCTACAGTAGTGACAAGCACAGTTTTGAGTACGGTATGATGATGTACTCTTCTTGTAAACCCATTTAGATTGAAGTCATCTACAGAAGATGTAATACTCAGCCAAGTGAACCATGAATACTGAGGTAAGTCCTATGGTGATGATGATATGTTGATATCATGATGATGATGCATTGTATGATGATGAAGTTGCATACCTTGAAGTGATGTTGAAAGTCTGCTATAGTATGCATAGTTGAAGTCTGATTAAGATGATAAAGGCCCTATGATGATGTACACTTATTTGATGCTTATCTATTGATGATGATGAGCTTGATGCTTGAACAACATACGAGCAAACTAGATGATGGGCAGACCCTTGTGCTTGACATGAACCTTGAGCAATACAGCTGATGATCAGTGATAGCAGCTGTTTGATGAGCTTGACAATGATTGCTATAATGTGACAGTGAAGAAGAAGATGAGAGTGATGAGCAGAACAGGATGAGCAGCAGCAGAAGAGATTGAAGAAACAAATGATGTTGATTTGACTGGGCTTTAATTGTAAAAGCAAGCTTGTCTTGCATTTTGAGGTTAGGATACCTCAAACCCTTCTTAGCAAGGTCTAAAAAAACCAAGCAGGGCCCTGGATGAAGAGTAGATGCTCTTTGTATCAGTAGGTGCTGGTTTTACCTTACGGTTGTAGCCGGACCAAAACTAATACAAAAAGATTACAAATTTATATGGTGTTGTGTTCTTTTGTGTTATGGTTCTTGATGATTCAAATGCTTATGATATGTGAATGAGGAAGTGAAAGATGTTTATGAAATAATTATGAGATTGGTAGAATAATGGAATGATAAATTGGTAGTTAATTGTGACAAGTTAAGAAAAGTTGTAGAATTGGCTTTACACTGATTCACTCCCCTCTCAGTGTCTAACAATGTTCTCCTCCACCAAAAAAACAAGGTGAAGAAACAAAGAGCATTGAGCAAAGAACTCCAGAGGAAACCCGTATGACAGAGCTAGGGCTCCCAAATAACAAAGTGTGACCAAATTCTTTCTACAAGATTACTCTAAATGAAAGAGCTAGAAAGGGAAAGTAGTGGTACAATTCACCAGGAGGGAGTACCAACAAATTTAAAAAATTGACGTACTAATGTCCAGGTCCAAGTGTCACTTGATAAAATGATATGAAACCAAATCGATCGACACCATACTCCATGACAAATCAACACCATTATGGTTTCACTTTAAGAAACAAAAAGTTTGCGTATCAAAACACATACAACATTAATCCATGGATGGGTTCTATGTTCGTATCCAAACAAATAATTGAGTTGCTTCGAATAAATGAAATAAGCAAGACCGGTTGCCAATCTTCATGTTAATTCTTTAGTTGCGAAGGCTCACAATCTTCATGCTAATTCTCTAGTTTCAACATAAATTCTCTCCTTACTCTTGATGAAATTCAAAGACATTATCCTCAAGTCACGATTTCCAGGCCCTTGTAATGGCTCTTCATTCACTCTTAACGAAATTCAAAGACATTATCCTCTACAACAATTTTTATTGCTCGAGTCACGAGTTCTACGCCCTTATAATAATTCTTCGTTCATGTTCCATGAGCATTCACTTGCTCTATGCCCTTGTACACCACACTTGAAGCATGTGCCCATAAATTTTACTTTGCTTTTACTATATCCACATCCTCTATCAATTTACATTGTAACCTCCTACAAAACTTAGATTTTTATAACTTATACTATCCCTTTTTTTCTTCCATTGTGTTTCCGTCTTGTTGAAAATTGCTTTCCAAGCTTGTGATTTTACTTCTTGTGCATTCTTTCCTTTTGAACAATTTACCTACAACCCTAAAGCCAGGTGATAAGCCTTCAACATAGATGCAACATCCATCAAACTTATTCCATCTTGTATGTTAAATATCAATCCATTAACATAGTTTGCAATGGATTCAACACTCTAAACATTTTCCCCTTTTCTACATAATTCTTAAGTACTCAATGTTCTTCTCTCTTACGTTAAGAAATTGTCTCAACACTTTCAATACAAAATCAACATGCAAGAGTATACATTTTAGTTTGGACACCATACCATCCCATCTTTCTGTTGGAGTTTGTGCAACTTCAGAAGCAATTCCTATTGTTCTTGTGTTTTACGGTTTACCTCCTACAGGAGATGAACTTATTGTAATCAATCATACAAACCCTAGAAAGAACAATGTAAACCTTGGGGTAAAAATCCAGCAATTAAAAAAAAAAAAAATTATTAAAAGTCTTATTATTACTCCCCGAAGAGAGAAGTTGCCCCAGTAATTTTCCTAGTGGAAAATCAGGCGGCACCCCTCCTCATTATTCTACACAACAGCACACAACAACACAAGTGAAGTGCACAGTTTTCTGGGAGAGAGAAAAGTTTGCATACACTACAAAAGGAGACTGTTTTTCAGGGTTTCTATTTTTGGAAAGCATTTCCATATTTTTCTTTTCTTTCTTCAATGTACTGTAATCTCATAATTATTATCTCTAGACAAAGGTTGCTGGGTTTTCTTCCATTTGGGTTTCCCAGGTGAAAAATACTCGTGTTATTGTTTTGTGCTTTCTCTATCCTCTAGTGATCCTATTGATAAATGCAATTAAAATATACTGTTATAATCTTAAGAAAATCTAACATGGTATTACAGCAGTACTAGAAGAAGCCATTCTCAGAACTTTGTCGAAAACTTGTCAAAACTAGGGTTTCATCTTTCAAGGTATTCACTCAACCTTTTGGTAGAAAAGAGCCTTGGGAATTTCGCTCTAAGGAGGCCACATCTTTTGGTGAAGACAGAATTCAATTCTGATAATTTTCAATTTTGACCTAATTCTGCAACTGCAACAGAAATTAGGGTTTCAGTTTTTTTACCTACTCCCTCTGTAGTTTTGGCTCGACTCTACCTTTTCTCAACTCACCTCTCTAGGACACATTTATATGTGGAGTCAGTTTTTCAAAACTCCAACCTTAAGTTTTGACCTAGTCTTTGCTAGGGTTTCAAATCCAAATCTACAGTCAAGATGATCAGCATGAAGGTTGAGGATCGTCTAGAAGGAGCTTGCAACTTCATCCCCTAGAAGTCTAGGGTTCTTCTCTTACTAGAAGAAAATGACCTATTACAGTGTGTAAATGAAAAGGTCCCAAAACCAGAAGCCGGAGAAGACGAACCTCGCTAAAGAAAGGATGATGCCAAAGCAAGAAGGATTTTGGACACAGTTAGAGACCACTTGGTTCCTCAAAGCTCGAAAAAGACAACAGTGACGAAGATGTTCAAAACCCTAATGAAGCTATTTAAACACACTAAGGAATCAACTGTCGAACATGAAGATGACGAAGTCCAAGGATAATGCCTCATGTTTCATGAGGATCACCGAGCTCCGAGACAAGCTAAAGTCCAATGGAGACAATCTTGAAGAAAAGGATCTCGCTATGACCACCTTAAATGTTCTCCCACCATCTGGGAGTCTTTTATCCAAACTAAAAGTGGTCGAACCAAGTTTCCCAAATTTGATAAGCTATGGGCAAAATGCACTTAGGAAGAAACAAGAATCACAGCACACCGAAGACTTCATGGCGCTCAACCTGAGAAGAATCAAGCTTTCATATCTCATGCCAAGAAATGCAATGAAAGGGGGCAAGTCCTTCAATCACAAGCATCAAGATAAGAGATCAAGTCCTCCCCCGGATCAGAAGAAACAAGAGAAGAAGGACTTATCTCAAATACAATGCTACAGGTGCAAGAAATACAGTGATTATGCCAGTAGCTGTCAAAGTTCAATCAAAAGGAAGCATGAAGCTTCAACTGCTGATGTAGAAGAAGACCCTCCTCACAAGGAGCCAAGGAAGGATGATCATTCGAAGTTCTTCTTCTAAGAAATGATATGAAGATCCAAACACTATGTTGATCGTCAAGCAAGCATATGAAGATCAGTGGACTCTAATAATGGGGGCCCACCCACAAAACTACAAAAGATAAGTATTTGATTTTACATGCTCTAGTAGATTAGATCTGGTTGTTACACAAATCTACATTTCTAAATTCAGGTAGTTAAATAGCCTGTCATGTTGCACAACCCATCTAGTATGACAACTCCTTTATAACATACTGGAGTAGTACACACTCTTAATGGTATGCTATAATGGAGACCATAGGCACATGTGTTGTGTTGAAGAATTGACTAGAAGGTTGCCTAAACTATTTTGTTAATACATTGATTTTGAAATATTGCTAACCATCTCACGGGATTTGACTTGTAAGGAATGCCATGATCTACAAGGACAAGTGATCCCATTGATATACAGATGGAATGGAAGCATAAAGCATCTAAAAGCATGTATTATGACTCTCAGACCCAGAATGATCTCATGCAGAGATTTGGTGATCAAAAGCGGAAAGCTTCTACAAATGTCGGTCTATATGTTGCTTCAACAAGATTTACTCAACCGACTTCTGAGAGACAGAGGGACTTCTCCCTCAAAGACAAGGATTCTAGTATATTACATATGATAAATACCTGACGACACTGATATCGTGACTCGAACAAGACAATTGAAGGATCCTTGATAAACGTGGTCATCACCAGGATGGATAACTACTTTCCCGTCTACATTCACGTTTCCAAGTTAGAATCTTCAGGCAAGAAGGGAACATTTGTGGGATATCGCAAGTCTTCAAAGGCTTACAAAATATACATCCTAGGCTCGAGGCAAATCGAAGTCATTCGAGATGTAACCTTTGAAGAAGAAATGGCTATCTGAAAAGGAAGAGGATCAAATATGGAGATCGATGACGATGAAGAGATGAGATCATCTCCCCCTCCAAACATTAAGAGGGAGTCTGAAGAAATGAATAAACCATCAAGTCCCATTGATCCAGCTTGTTAGTGATTGAGCAAAATATGAAGAAATTTGAACTTTAAAACTTTAATCCATAATAACAGTGCATATAAATCTCATCAATAATCCAAAGACTTACATAAATCAAACCATAGAACACAAGATATACCCAGCAAAAACCCTCTACTGATTCAGAGGATAAAAAACCCAACAAACGATCTTAGAGTATGATAGATTAGTAGCAGAGAATGATTATAACACAATAGCAGATTGCTTTCACCGAGTGCACCGGAGAGAGGAGATCAAATGGAACACTATATCTAACTTGCCAAGTGCATAGCACTTCAATAACAAGTCAAATTAGGTTTTACAACAAAAATAGAATGGTTGCATGTAGCAGCAACTTGTTAACACTTAGAACACCAATCCATCTTTAATCATGCACCCCATACTGATCTGGTGTCAAGTTGGCACTCCATAATTATCTTCCACATGAAGATATGCACCTTCCATTAATTAACTAACTCTAACTGAATAGTTAACTGAGTTGAACTGAATGTAACTGAACAGAACTAGTGCATCTCCATCAATGTTTATTTCCAATAACCATTTGCATAAATTAAGGAGTTGAACCCTTAATTAACTGAACTTGTTTACCATAACAACAATTCAAATTCTCTCTCTATCTCTGTGCGTATATTAAATATCTCTGCATGGTCCATGTGTGGTTTCATTAATTAATCATATCATATTCATAAGATCGTTTCCGAACCTATGATCATATGTATTGCCCCAGGTCATATAGTCATATACTAAAGTAAATCACTCTAGGGGTAGCTAATCCCTAAAGGAGACTTGTAGCACCTGTTGACCATGACAAGCCATACATCACATAGTATATATACTTTCAATAGTAAAGCACACCGCCTCACAACATGAGGATATTCGTAGCACTACACAAGCCTACTGTCCACCTCAACCACATGAGGATATTCGTAGGGCTACAACAAGCCTATTGTCCACCTCAATCATATGAGGATATTTGTAGGACTACACAAGCCTACTGCATCAACACCTCAATCATATGAGGATATTTGTATGACTACACAAGCCTACTGTCCACCTCAATCATATGAGGATATTCGTAGGACTACACAATCCTACTGCATCACCACCTCAATCATATGAGGACATTTGTAGGACTACACAAGCCTACTATCTTGATATTACAAGACTGGAGAATGACTCTCAATGTTGTAATCTCAACACAACTAAGCCAGATGATGCTGCCACAGATATGGCAGTAAGCCAGAAAAAACCCAGATGAGCACAACAAATTTTGCAGAATGCAAAGGAGCATGAAGCTCCGCATGGAGTAGATGGGATCATTGAAAAATACAAAGCCGTATTTGTTGCCAGAGGGTTCTCTCAAAAAGAGAGAGTTAATTATGATGAAATATTTGCTCCTATGGCTCGATATACTTCCATTAGATCAATCATTGCTATTACTTCAGCAATGGGATGGAAGGTGTATCAGAAGGATGCCAAGACAACCTTTCTCAATGATATTGTTGATGCATTACTTCTTGGGATTAGAAGTATGATAAAGGGAGAAAAATATTTTCCTAGGTCAAGGAAAATACACCATGGATATACTGAAGAGATTCGAAATGTTGGACTGCAAGTCCATGGTTACTCTAACGTATGCAAATTTGAAGAAGCTGAGAGATTCTGCTTCAGTCAAATTTGATCGATCACAATATGTATCGCCAGTTGACTGGGTCCTTGATATATCTGACAAACACCAGACCATATATTTGTTTTGCTGTGAATGCCCTCAGTTAGTTCATGTGCAAACCGAGGCGGATTCACTGGACTGTTGCAAAACATGTGCTCAGATACTTACGTGGCACTGTGGGATATGATCTACGATATAATTTAGATTGTGACTTGAGATTGCAAGGGTTTACAGACTAAGATTGGTCCGGATGCACTACAAATAGGAAGAGCACTTCAAGATGTTATTTCAATTTCAGTTCTACAGTAATTTCCTAGTACAGTAGGAGGCAAAACTCAGTAGCTCTCAGTACTCCATAGGCCGAGTATCTGGCTGCCAGTTCGGCATCCGAGAAGCAGTTTGGCTTTGTAAACTTCTTGCAGGATTGTTTGGCCAGATTCCAGAGCCAAGTGTGATTCACCGTGATAACCAAAGTTGTGTGCAAATGTCAACAAACCCTATATTTCACGACAAGTCAAAGCACACAGAGATTCGGTATCACTTCATACATGATATGGTGCAAAAAGGTGCGGTTGAGCTCCACTATATTCCGACAGACGACCAAACTGCAGATGTTCACACCAAGCCTCTTCCCAAGATGAAGCTTGAATACTTTCGTGGAAGACTTGGAGTAAGAGAGAACGCATCCCTCCTTGGAAAGGAGAGATGACTGAGAGACATTTACCATAATTTTGCCTAGGTACCTTTGCTCGTCCAGATTCTTAGACAAGTATGGGAGAAATCCCATCGACAAATGAGACGGACAAGTAGTAGATGGTCGGGTTCACACAAGAATTATTTTTCTTTTCTTTCTTCATTGTACTCTGGTCTCATAATTATTATCTCTAGACGAAAGTTGTTGGGTTTTCTTCCGTTTGGGTTTCCCATTCAAAAAATACTCGTGTTATTGTTTTGTGCTTTGTCTATCTTCTAGTGCTCCTATTGATAAATGCAATTAAGATATGCTGCTACAATCTTAAGAAAATCTAACGTTTTCAATTTTTCCCTCGTCATTTTGTTATCTCTCCATTGCAAAGTGTCCCATAATAGTCACGCATTTTCTCTCAATTTGGTAAGGACAAATCTTAATTCGTATTGATATTCAATTTTTTCAAACTCCAATAACATTTCATCTGAGGAATCTATTGAGGCCTCAACTAGCCCTAAGTCAACTACATTGTGGACCACCCTTTAAATTTTTAACTGAACCTGGTCAAATAAACGGTGCACCCTTGGCTTTGGTTTTTTACGCATAATTGATGATCATGGGTTTGTTGGCTAGAGTTACATTCATTGAATGTATGTTTGGTCTTTCTATTTTATAACACAACCATGATAGTTTGCGCCATTTGCACTGTCAAGTCGGTTTGCCTTGCAAGTTTTCTCTTCCCACACTTGTCCCATTGCATATACCCTAGACTTTGCTCTTGCACCTCTTATACCTAACTTTGCTCTCATGTGTTTAAAGTGCTATGCACTTTCCCCACACATGTATCCCATTGCATATACCCTATTGCATATACCCTAGTCTTTGCTCTTACACATCGCATACTTAGGTTTGCTCTCATGTGTTTAAAGTTTTATGTAATCTCCTCTAGGGTCTTCCCACATTTGTCCCATTGCATATACCCTTACACATCGCATACTTACTTTGCTCTCATGTGTTTAAAGTTTTATGTAATCTCCTCTAGGGTCTTCCCACATTTGTCCCATTGCATATACCCTTGCTCTTGCATCTTTTATATTTGACTTTGCTTTGGTGTGTTTAATGTGTTATGTAACCTTCTCAAGGTCATTGAAGCTATTTTGTATCATGGATAAGCTCATGACCGAGTCTCGGATAGAATCAAAAAACTCGCCACGGATAGAATCAAGAACATTATACCTAAGAGGTTTTGGTGGCCTTCAAACTCTACCAACCCACAAATTCTCAAATCAGCTGATTGGATCTTCAAAAGGAAGTTATAATCTCAATGAAGTCTGGTAACAAACAAAGTACCCTACGTGTGCCCAAAATTTTGAAAAAAAATTAAATTCATATTCGAAGGGTAATGCCTATAGGTTTTGCAACCAACTCACATATTCTCAAATCAGCTGTTCGGGTCTTCTTCAAAAGAAACTTACAATCTTAGGAGCCTTCAAACTCAACCAACTCACATATTCTCAAATCAGCTGTTCACGTCTTCTTGAAAAGAAACTTATAATCTTAGTGAAGTAAAGTAACAAAGTACCCTGTGTGTGCCCAAAATTTTTAATTTTTTAATCCTCACTACTTGTCCATATGAGTAGGCCTCTTTTGGTTCTACACTAGATTGGTGTACTAAAAATATATGTAACAAAGTCTATATCTTTGAATCAATCACATCCATGTCAAATTTGACGATATCAAGGAAACTGGTTATACCTACATTATGTCAAAGAACATTTTGAAAATTTTCATTTGTGTAACAAACCTTGGGAGTTGGATTTCATGATATGTTTACGGTATAAGCTCTCCATACAATCAGCTGGTAAAGAAAATCTGTTGTATAGTTATTGCGTCTAAAATAGAGAATACATCAGCAGTTCCCTTTGCGTTTGGCTTCACCGAAGCATGAAGCAAAATTTTTTTAATGATTTAGAACCTTTGGAAAGGATGCATACACTAAGCCTCCTTGGATATCAGCCCAGGTCTTAATGCCAGGCTCAAATCTTGGAGAAATGTCAAGTAATCCGTTAAAAAGATTGGACCTACATATGTAAAGTATGAGGAGCATCGACCATTTTCAGAGAAAGGGGAAGCCCAATTAAGTCTATAATTCTCGGTTGAAGTTTAGAGACAGGCACAATAGTGTTTTATCTAAATCTTACGAAGCTTATAAATTCCAGGAGATACTGTTCCACAAGCCAATGAACATGTTTCCCAGACAGATATTATATTCCAGGGGATACTCTTCCACAAGCCAGATATTGTATTCCAGGGGATACTGTTCCACAAGCCAATGGACATGTTTCACAGACAGATATTGAAAATTTATCTAGAGTAATGGGACAGCAAGACAATGAACTTTCATCGCACGAGAGTCCACTTGGTTTTTCACGTTCTTGCTATCACACAATTAGTAAAATCGATTCACATAGTAGCAAACACCATACAACTGATGAAAGAGCACAAATAATCCTGAGAAATTTTCCACAAATTGGACAGTTTTGGACCTTCAGCCATTAGTTGTGTTCAACGGTGAGGTTGATAATGGAGCCTCTGTGCTTGATTTCGTACAAGCCCAAACCAGCAAAATGCAATGCCTCTCTGCCGTGATACATTACAAATCCTAACAACTGCAGACTCTAAATTATGGCGGCATCTCTTCATATGCATAATACAACTGCTAAATACATACCAGCATTCCATATAAGAAACAACAAGCATCCTGACAATTTACCCTTTGACAACATACATAGAGTACATGTTGAATTACCATTCAAAATTACATCAAACATTCTATATAAAAAATACCATGAATCCTAACTATATGCACCAAAATTCCACATAAGAAATTCCAAAACCCTTGACAATATCTGAAAATATATGTTAAATAAGCCTTTAAAATAGTGTCAGTGTGATTCCAACTCCTAAAGAAAGCATCCATCACAATGATGTTATCATTCAAAATACCTCTTATCTTCCTCTTTCCAGAATAGTTATTTGCTCATCATCCATGGATATCCTAAATTGCATAACATCATCTCAAATAGATGGTTGAGTAAATATCCGAATATCACGTGGAATTGCATTCTCTCAAGGAAATAAAGGAACATGTATATACTCTGCCAGAAAATACAGTGTTGTACGAATTGGAGGAAATTCGAAGGCTATATCTCATTTGGACATGCTATTCCTTCAGCCAAGGTGTTATCTCCTGTATCCCCTCGAAAAGTTCACCATCTTTGAACCATTGAACTGCGAAAACAGAGAATTAAACACAAGGAAAGGAAATTTTGATAGTGTCGAAAAGTTCACCATCTTTGAACCATTGAACTGCAAAAACAGAGAATTATACACAAATGAAGGAAAGGAAATTTTGTTAGTTTGGATTGCCATGAATCTTTAAAATGACAGATGGAAAATATTCAAATGACAGATGGAAAATATGGATGCAGATAAGCGAAGAAAAACATTTAAGTTTTTAACCAATTATGCCATTACAGTTTAACAAGAGCATGACCATCATTTCCCCGCTATTGGTAGTAATTTCATTGCAAGTTTAAAATTTATCAACTATTCGTAATTTCGTATACACTCTTTGAAAAGGCAAACAAAAGTTGATGAAACCTAGATTAGTGTTCTTACATGACCTATTATGCCCTTTAATTTGAATGCATGCCATTGGAAAAGTCCCACAACAGGGTAGGATGAAGGGTATTTCACATCTTTATATATCTTTAGGTTGCAAAGATGCATATTAATTCTTAAATCATATATCACTAATCGTATATAATTATTAGTAGGTTTATTTGAGCATTATTGGCCCACTGTTAATATTTAGATTGATTGCAGAGTGCCATAGAGACAACTACGGATCCTTATCAAGCCATTTGACATGTGTGCAATACTTCAGGACTCTTTTAACTATTCTAGTCATCTGTGTTCCATTCTGCCTTAACTAGGATCTGCTTTTGAATCCTCTACAGTATTACCGAGGCTTCAAAACAATCGTTTAAGGAACCTATGAAAACTGAATTTTGTTTTGGAAAATATTACTTCTTCCATATTTTATTGATTTCTTACAAAGCCATTTTTTTTAGTAGACTCATAGGTGTCAAATTATTTGTAACTAACAAAACTCCAAACCTTTCTCTGGAAATTCATGTTCTTGAGGCAACTTCATTCACTGAAGCCCACTTCTTATCTTTCAGTTGAACAATTTCAGTCAAATGTTTGCCATCTGAGCTGGTTTTATTTGGTTCCACTTTTACTGTGACACATTTTGATATTGATGTTAAACTCGCCTAGAATTGCTATAGATTAGAATATTACCTTATATGCTTGTCCTGTTTATCTTTTATGTAATTAGAGATTGAATTTCAACCAATTTTACCTGATATCACACACGGTGCAGACATGAAAATGTGCTTTAACTCCATGGTTTTCAATTATATATTCCAAACATGTTTAAACTCTATACCTTTCATTAAATTTGAAGAATTAAAACTAATCCAAAACATTGTTTGATTAAAATGACCTAAGGACTACGATTTGATGGTGATAGAATTGACTGCTATTATCCCTACTTAAGTATAATAATATCCCATAATGTAAAATGGCTCCTAAAAAATGTAAATGCTATTTTGTTTCGATTGTTAATATTTCTTATTTTGAAGTCTAACACCCTGAGCTGTGACATGATGAATGATCATCTGATTTAATATTTCATGTTGTAATTCTATGGAGGGCCTGACTATACGGACATGTCAAAGTGGGATTTAGTTTAATCATTAGATTATTGCCCTATTTCATGTATTGGGACTTAATATTTCATGTTGTAATTCTATGGAGGGCCTGACTGTACGAACATGTCAAAGTGGGATTTAGTTTAATCATTAGATTATTGCCCTATTTCATGTATCGGGACATGGGAATGGGTGTAAAGTTGCATGGATCATATTCTTGGTCTTTGAAAAATATAAAATATACCTCTTTGTCTTTGAAAAATACTTTGACCTGGCATGTGTGGACGTCCAAAGCCACGATGAAAATATGGGTACCTAATCACCACGGAACACTAAATGCTTAGAAACCAAAACTATGTTTGTACTCTGAGCTCTGCAAGCGCAGAGTAAAGATGGCTGCAAAATAGCCCAGTCTGTGAACTGACCTGATGCAAAATTCTATTGAAGCGTTTGAAAATAAGGACGCCCTACTGAAGTTTAGCCTTTCTTTGGTTTGTCTTACAGGGAAATTCTGTTAATAAGAATAAAAAATCTTATGGACAATATCAGAAAACATTGTGCAGGGAACTATTGGTTATTTTCCCACTGTCCCAATCTCTGGTTGAAGTACTGCTCAAATTAATAAAAGCTCAATAGGGAGATGTTCTCTGAAAGTTTTGGATACACATTTTAGGGAGTAGATGCAATGGGTTATCCACGAGTTTGGATTCAAATTGTATATTGCAACGGGGTCCTTGCGATTCTTGTTGGATAGACAATCTCTCCAGAAAAAGCTGTAAAGGAAGCTTTAGAAACATTATCTCAATTATTGTTAATTATTGATTTTCTTAATTCTTCTCTTCAATTGTGGAATTCTTGTGACAAATCACTAGCTCCAGATAGGTAGGACTACCAAGACTAATGCTTTGGCCTGAAAGCATTGGCTCTCCTTACTTGGACAGCTACCAAGACTAATGCTTTCGGCCTGAAAGGGTTGGCTCTCCAAGATACAGGAGGACTGACTATCTTCCATCTATGCCTAGGGATTGATTTTATTTGCTAGATAGCTTCATCAATTGTGAAAAAAGGATTATAATAAAAAGAATATAGCGGGACTATCTTCCATCCGTGTCTAGGTATTAATTTGATAGGTTCCTTTCTGGAATTCCAAAAATTCTATGCTTTCAGTTACCATTAAACAACACACAAGTTACGTCATTAAAAGGAGGTCTACATTGTTAATATATATAAGTTTATTTGGATTGTATGAGAAAAGAATAAATTGAAAATTTTATTTAAAATCAAAATAATAAAAATTACCAGACACTAAATTGGTGTGTAAGAAAGAAAAACTTAAACATACTCAAACTGTGTAATTAAAAAATATTACTTAATACATATTAAAATTACAAAACAAATTCCCTATTCTTGATTAATCGGTTAATTATATCTTTCAAAATTCCAAAAAGGACAAATAATCCTTTAACATGATATGCAAAAACATAAATATAAGGCATTCTTTTTTTTTCATATGAAAATATGCACCGGAAACCAGCAATACTTCCCCACATTAGTGGAACCGCCGGCCAACCCGAACCCCGAACCGAGAGAGTGTGCGCACGTCTTACCAATTGAGCTAACCCTTACCAAGTGAGCTAACCAATTGAGCTAACCCTTGGGGCTAAATATAAGGCATTCTTAACAGCAGAGCTAACCCTTGGGGCTAAATATAAGGCATTCTGAAATATAAGGCATTCTTAACAGCAGGGAACAATCCACTACATTGTCTGCAGAAACATAAATGTATAACAATCCTCCAGTGGGATCTGTTTACTACCGTGGCACTTATTTTCTATAGAACAATCCTCCATTTTGTTCATTATTCCAAATCCTCCATTTTTGTTTGAGAGCCTTGTAAGCTCATCTGGAATACCGGATAAACTATCACACGAATCAAAATAGAGCGACTTCAGGTTTGCAAGCTCTCCTACAGTGCATAGGTACATAATGCGTGACTATTGTCTTTGCTTTTGACCACATGAGAACTTCTCGATCTACAAAAGCAACTCTGAAACCTTTCTTATCTAAAGACGAAGTGATGTATTCTTTGTTTGTCGAATACTAAACTAAATTGACCACAATTATCCGGGTGCAGAGGGGAAGAGGAGCTTACTTGACTCGTCTTTGGACTGTGTTCCAGACTCGAACAGGGGCCCCTTGCAGGGGCTGGAGCGGGACAGAACATTTACTTAAAGAATCCGGTAGCAGGCAGAGGGCTTTTCTTCTCAGACCAAGTTCTGTAATGCTGCAGCTGTCGTTTGAGAGCGCCTTGTAAGCTTAATGGAATACCGTATAAACTGTCACACGAATCAAACTAGAGCGACTTCAGGTTTGCAAGCTCTCCTATAGCACTTGGCAATGCTTTTAGCTTTGTACATACTAAAAGATCCAAAAAAAGAAGCCGAGAAAGATTACTGATAGCTTCAGATGCATATTCAATTTCAGTTGAACTCAAGTTGAGAACCTCGAATTCTGTGAGTGGCCACAATGAGCTTGGCAGTAATTTTGTTGGACACTTTGATAGATCAAGCACCCTAAGATAGACAAGGTTTTAAAGAAAGGCTTCTGAAACCCTCTATGATATCTGGGAGAAGAGTAACTGCTATGCCATGTCACCAGCGATACATTCACCGATCGATAAGGGATGGGCACCTATGTTTTGTTCCACTTTGCTAACCGAGTGAAGGATCACATGTAAGCTGCCATTGCCATCGAGAATGTTTATACTATGCCATTGCTATTGAGAATGTTTATACTATAGACCCCGAAGACTGATTTAATATCTAAACAGGGGTGGATTGAAGTTAATAACGAAGTGACGGATTCTTTTTTTGTCGAGTACTAATCTAAATTGACCACAATTAACCGGTGCAGAGGGGGTAGGAGCTTACTTGACTCGTGTTTTGGCTGTGTTCGAAACTCGATCAGTGGTCCCTTGCAGAGGTAGGAGCAGAGCGGGACAGAACATTTGCTTAAAGAATCTGGTAATCGTATCACCCAAAACAGTTGTATATACTATCATCGATAAACATAGCTGGATTTCTAGATTTGGCAATGGAAATATAAGGAAATGCAACATGCCAATCTAAATTATTATTAGCTGACCTAGCCTGAAATTGTCTTACTTAGAAGTTACACCCCACTCAACTACTCCCCTCGACAACCTAACCTATCCTAAGAAATTACACCTTCGCTCCCTTATTACTTTCCCCACCCCGTTAACCCTAACTCCGCTCGTATCACCTACCCCGATACCACCTTACCCAGCCCCCTTACCACCTCTACTCCCCCTCAACTTCCCCTGGCGTCCCTCCCACCATTCCCTGCCCCTGCCTCGCTCCCCCACCTATTACCGCACCGTGGTACCACCTCCACTCCCCGCCGCTTACCCCACCTCGGTACCACCTCCACTCCCCGCCACTTACCGCACCTCGGTACCACCACCTCCACTCCCCGCCGCTTACCCCACCTCGGTACCACCACCTCCACTCCTATACCTTCCTCCCACCTTCCCTACACAACCCGCCGCTTACCCCACCTCGGTACCACCTCCACTCGCCGCCGCTTACCGCACTAGCGTAAGCCACCTCCACTGCCCGCCGCTTACCACACCTCGGTACCACCACCTCCACGCCCCGCCGCTTACCGCAGCTCGGTACCACCACCTCCACTCGTATACTTTCCTCCCACCTTCCCCACACAACTTAGGAGAGGGAGTTGTGTTTCTCTCCCAACCCTATCCCCTCCAATTTGACCCTTTCTCTTCCAATTTGAGAGGTTTTTTAACCTCCCTCTACTGCACTCTCCCCCAATGGGAGACGTCTCCCCCAATGGGAGACGTGCCTAGGAGATCCATTCCTAATGCAATGGAATGGACCCCCCTGTGACGTGCATCCCTCTTACTGGAGATGCTAAGGAAAGCCACTCCCCAAATGCAATGGGAATGACCTCCTCAGACCGTGGCGTTCTTCAACACCCACAGACCCGTCTTCGCTGTCTATACTCTATTCCTCTTATTTTATACTGCCCAACCTCGCCCTCCATTGCATTTACGTTGCATGTGGGATAAAATTAAATGGAAGCAATTTCCCTGCAAAAATCATCTGCAGTCCACCCTCGAGGAACAAAGCCATCCGTCCGTACTTGTCAACAACGAAAATGGAGAGTATGATCGACGACAAATTCATGACTCCAAGAATAACTGCAGACAAACCCAAAAGATATAATGTAAACGCCACAACGTTGATGCCCGAGAGCCACTGAACGAAGCGAATGGCGAGAGCCATGAGGAGTTGAGGTCTGTATTTCCTTCTCATAATGTTGCGGGCAAAGGATGCTTTACCCTCTTGGAAATGTCGGTAGCCTCGATCAAGTCCTCAAGCTCCTCCTGGACGTCTAGCGTGCTGCGGATCCTCTGCAACACGGCCCTGGCCTTCTCCATTTGCCCTCTTTCGATCACACTGTCGGGAGTATCGGGAAGGGTAAAGGAACCCGATGCTAGGACGCCTGCCAGCCCCAGGGAGAGACGCCACCCCCAGGGATGGATCTCGGGAGTGCGATAGTTTATCAGAATCGCAGAAAGGACCCCAATGCCTATGAATAGCTGGAAGCCGATGTTGACGCCTCCCCTAAGTCTGGGAAGGGCCATTTCGGACAAATAAATAGGTACAGACTGGGAAGCATGCCATATGAGTTTCTTACTCCGGTATAAAGAAGAAACAAATCAGGTATTCTTGTTTTACAAAATCAATTCATAGTCTGAAAAGAGATGAGCCTGAGCTTCCTTGATTAGTGAAACCCACACTTTTCTGCGATAGTTTATCAGAGTCGCAGAAACGACCCGAATTCCTATGAATAGTTGGAAGCCAATGTTGACGGCTCCCATCAATCTAGGAGGAGCAATTTCGGACAAATAAATAGGTACAGACTGAGAAGCAGGACAATGCAGTATGAGTTTCTTACTCCGGTATAAAGAAGAAATAAAAAAGTGTTTTTGTTCTACAAAATCAAATCATAGTCTGAATAGAGATGAGCCTGAGCTTACTTGACGAGTGAAACCCACACCAAAGCCCAGCATTGCTACATTGACAGCAGCGCCATTGAAACAGGTAAAACCACCGACCAGTATGGACTTCTGTCGTCCGAAAGCTCTTGTTGCCGCTCCGGTGGTCGAAGTCGACACGGCCGTAAAGGGAAGAAGTGAACGAAGTCAGTATCTCGCTGTCGTGCTTGCAGTTCTAACTGGTTTTGGTCGTGGATTGAACTCCGGCAATCAAACAAAATAGCATCAGAAACTCCGGCATGGATGTAACTCCGCCATGGCTTCCATCAGAAACTCCGGCATGGATATAACTCCACCAGACAAAACAAGGCAAATTAACAAAATAGCATTTAGCCAGAGGAAACCCTCCTCGTAACAGAGCCAGGGCTCCCGAGGGGCCGACTCAGCCGAGCCCCAAATGACAGAGATTTGAGGGGAAAGTACATTTAACGTAGTGTTACGTGGTACTGATGTCCAGGTCCTCCAGGTCCAGGTGTCAAGTTATAGAATGACACAAAACAAAATCGATCCATACCATACTCCATGACCGATTGACACCATTATGTTTCACTTTAAGAAATGGAAAAGTTTGGGTATGAAACCTAACATCGAAGCACATACAAAGTTAATCAATAGATGGGTGCAAAAATAATTAAGTATATGGTATCATAAAAAGTATATGATATATCTTATATCCACAGCCCATAGGATTATGTTCAAAATATGAACTAATATCATTATTGTTTTATTTTAAAGAAAGGGATGCGTGCTTATTTTAAACACAGAATTTTAGTTACTATCACTGCTCTTTTACCCATACCATCAATACTCATATTTAATGATATTTGAAAACAATATTAATTGAATGTATTTTCGTGCCAATCTCCAAAGAAGGAGCGACCTCTCCATGAGTCTTGTTTTGTTTTAAAGTTAAAACTTATATTATGCGTGATTAAAGGCTTTAAGCAGTCTTTTGTTATATACCCTTCTATCTTGTTTAGGTCCTTGAGAAGAGATTTTCTATTAGATTTATACTTCATAAATTTAATACGAAGAAGCATCTTAAGAACGGACTCTATTTTACAATTTTTATAATTTATAATGTTCAACATCTCTTATTCTTATTTGTGGAATCAATCACATTATATATGTGGTATATTTATTGTTATAGATAATTCTTTGTAAAGTGAATTTCTATTGGAGAGAGAAATTATGGGAAGAGTTAATGTTTTGGTTAATAGAACTTAAAATGGAATATACATACATTTAAGGTTCACAAACTCTAATATTCGGTGAGAAACAAATAAAAGTAAAAAGTATATAGATTTATTATGGAACTCTATGGCATAGGAGTTATTCATTAAATTATTTATTTAAAGTATGGAGTCTTTACAAATTTATAGTTGTAATATGTTATAATATTTATTTGGTTAGTTAAAGTAATAAGATTAAGAATTGTTGCTTATAGTAATTTAAATGTTTAAAAAGAAGGCCTCGTGTTAAGACTAAATAGCAGTTTGAAAGTGGTCTTTCTGCAAGAGGTCTTGTGGTGAACCAAGTATATGTGTGTCTCTCTTGTGTTTATATTATGTATGTGTTATTTATGCAAAATGCCCTAAGTTAAGGCTTTCCAAATCCTGAATGAGTTTTGGACATGATGTCTATGCATATATCATAAGAATTAGTACACAAGAGCCATAAGGTTACCATTAATGATTGTTGTTTACTAGGTTTAACTCATTATATGTGATGGTATTTGTATCATGAAATATACTTACATAACAAGCATTTGGATAAGTATATTTTATGTGGAAATATGCTTGAAAAGTTAAATGATCCCTTGTTTAAATATTCAATCTAAAGGTAAAGATTCAATAACTTGTAAGATGTTATTTACACTAAAGTACTAGTAATATTTCCAACACATAAAAGATGAAGTATGGTGAGAAGAGTTAAGAAATTACTTAGTAAGGAGTAAATGAATTGGTTTATGTCATTACCCTCAGTGGAGTAAATGAACTAAGTGAAGCTAATCCAATTTTGTGTGCACTGAAATTCAAAATGATGAGCATTTTAATCTATTAGTCTAAGCACTCTACTATGCATATGAATGTAAAGATGTACCTTATGATAATCATTGGTACTAACGCTCTTGGGTACATGGAAGATGCTAAAGGAATAATTTTTATTTTTATTTTTTATACCCCATTTCTATGTAAATAGTAAGTTGAAAGTTGGGTTTGTTACAAAAAGAGATTGTGATGTAATGCCTTTCCCTATAGGAATCGCTTGTTTACAATTTCTAGCTATATGTCCTTGGTTACCACACTTGTAACAATTTATGTCATACCTCGATAATGGTGTAAAAGAATTCTGATTTCCTCCTTGAAAAACACTAGAACTACCATTCTTGTAGATAGATTTATGATTATGTTTTTAGTACGCTTTACATTCCATTGCTTTATGGACAAAATTGTTACAGGCATAAATAACAATTTCACAAAAAGAGTTGCTAATGTCTTCTTGCCACATTATCTGTCCTACTTTCATTTTGAGAAGGAGCTATTTTTTTTACTATATTACTTTACAACTAGTCTCATAAGTGCATTAGCATAACTTCTTTTATTTCCTTCTTCATTTATGAAAGAGGATTGTTATGGCTTATTTCCTTTGTCATAACCTAGTCCAATTTTATTACTGGGTGATCTTTGACAACTTAGGATGTCATCTAGAGTTTTTGTGTTGCTCTTAAACTCTGATTGAAAGGATTCTTCACCAGTCTTCCTTCTAAGCAAGACCATTTCAAACTCAAACTTCTCTAATTCTTTCTCTCTTTTCTTGAGTTGTCGTTCTATATTGTTTTCATCTTTTTGGCTTCTTGAAACTGATTTTTTAAGTCAGCAATAATTATTTATGCATCATTGTTTTTTGTCCTCAAATTTTGTCACATGAATTTTTATTTTTGTGTACACCCTCTTATACTTCCTTGATTCTTTAAGAGCATTTATAAGTTCTGCTTCAAGACCTACCACACCTTCTATCTCTTCTTCGGATATTTTGTTATCTATTTCCTTGAATAGTACTAATGCTTCTTCATCTTCACTAGACTCATTTGAGCAACTATCATCCATGGAATGAATTTTTTCATGTTTTTCTTAAGTTTCTTCTTGTATATGGTTTTACTATTTTGATGTTTCTTATAATTGCAAGGTTCTTTATCATCATTATCCTCTTTTTTTATGTAAGGACACTTTGAGGCATAGTGACCAGTCTTTCCACAGTTAAAACATTTCAGGGTTAACTTTCCTTTGTACTTGCCACTACCTCTCTCAAGTTTCTTGATAAAAAAATATTCTTCATCATCTAAGTTTTCTAAGTGGTTCTTGGATAAGGATTCAAACTTCTTTGGCTCTTTTGAGGATTTAAATGTTGCCTCTTTTCTTGATGGTCCATCTAGTCATTTTCTCATCTCTAGGCAGTAAAGATCCCATGTAGTTCATCTACTATCATAAGTTCAAGATCACCTCGTTCTTCTAAAGTAGAAACCTTTGAGTCATACCTCATTGGTAGGGTTCTTAGTACCTTTTCAACAACTTCTTTCCACGGGGGCGTCACCTAGGGACCAATATGATATCACGTCCATTCATATTGGGGGGGGGTTAAAATTAAAAAATTAAAAGTCAATATATTGGTGGTATATTAGGGGTAAAAAGGTTTTTTTTTAACTATATAAATATCCAATATGTTGGGGGATATTTTATTCCACAATCCTTCCCGCGCCCTTCACCAGTGCTCCAAGCCTACGTGCACCTTGCATATGCTGCATAGGGTTTTCATGTGGTTTTCTCCATCATTTTTCTGGGTTTTCTCCATCCTGTTTTATGGATAACAAGGGCGTTTTTTCAAATCGTAGCAATGTTGGTCCTTAGGTTTTCTGTGGGTTTTCTCCATCGTGTTTTCTGGCTGGATAACGAGGGCATTTTTTCAAATCGTAGCAGTGTTGGCCCTTGGGTTTTCTCCATCGTGTTTTCTGGAAAACGAGGGCATTTTTTCTAGTGCGTAGCAGTGTTGGTCCTTGGGTTTTCACCATTGTGTTTTCTAGAAAACGAGGGCATTTTTTCTGGTGCGTAGCAATGTTGGTCCTTGGGTTTTCACCATCGTGTTTTCTGGATAACGAGGGCGTTTTTTCACCATTTTCTAGTCGTGGGTTTGTGGTGGGTTTCTCTGGTGCATAGCAGTGTTGGAGGAGGCACGTTGGAGAGCCACTACATAGCATTCTTGGGGGTAAGTTATACTGTGTTTAATCCTCTGATGAAAAACGCCTTCTAGTGAATGAAAAGTTGAAGATCCAAATAAAGAGTCACAAGATTGAAAGCTTGTGACTCTTAGAGATATCAGTTGTGCTTTTCTAGTGGTTGGTATTATATTTTTTCTGTGCATGGACGGTATGTGCTTTTCTAGTGGTTGGTATTATATTTTTTTCTGTGCATGAACGATAGAAGCTCTAGATTTCCTTGGTTATACTTCTGATTTATTTGTTAGAAAAAGTGACTTCAGACTAGTGGGTTTAGAGGCTAGCATTGTTCAATCAGTTGTCCCGAGTTATATTTTGGTAAAGTTTGTTGGGTGTGTGGTGACACGATGTAGCCTTCAATGTTAAAAGTGAATTGCATCAAGTAATAGCGTTGGAGGCCTTGCACTGGTTTGTTATGGAGCCCTGTTTAGTTTCACTTAATTGCATGGCAGAATGGATTGGACTTCGAGAATGTTCTTTTTCAAAACTAAAAGTGTTGGTTGCCCCCTTCAAATGTTCCTGGAAGCAAGGTCCCTGTTATAACAATGATCGCAGTATGCACATTGTCCTCTTTTTTTAGGATGGTAATCCTAGATTACTTTTTCTCAAAATGGATTTTTCTGAGAGGCCTTCTATTATTTTGGGAGGGGATGAGTCTTCATGTTCAGTCCTTGAGAGTTGTGTGCCATCTTCTGTTGGATTTGAGCAACAAAGGAGCAATCTCTTAAGGTAAAGGTCTAGAGAATGATTGGTTATCTTTTGTTATGGTGTTCTTTTGAAAGATCCAGGATACAGCATGTTCATTTCTTCCAGAGTTGTATAGACAGGAAAACCCTGACTTTTGAATCATTAAAATTGTAGAGTTATTGTAAGTATCTATTGTTTGTCTCATACTTTTCAATGTTTACTATTTTCTCAGGTAAATTGTATTTCATATGGAAATATTATACTATAAGATAGCCTGGCATACATCCCCTTTATGGAAGATACTTTATATCTACCTTCTTCTTACAAGATAACTTTATATAGAGTGATTTCCGCTACTGGCTACCTGGGACAAAGAAAGAATAGGTTCACATCTTAACCATAGCTATCCTAAATTATATAGAATGAAGGTTGTTCCGCAGGGTCTAAGAAGGTAGTGGAATAAAAGGGCTCTTAGTATCAAAGGTGACCTACACATCTACCCACAACTAAGGAACCATTGGAGGGTAGCTTGTTGCTATTGAAATAAAAAAGGAAAGGCGAACAACCCTCCTTGCACCAGGATTTGTACCCGCACCAGCACCTGCTTTGCACCATTATTGAAAGGTGGCTGTATTTTCTTAATTCAAACTTCCTTTAACCATACTTACTACTTCCTAGCTCCGTAGCTCGCATTCTCAATTCTAACACCCTATCTATGGTAAAGGCATCAATCAGTGAAAGAGACACAGATCTATTATATCCCACCCACAACTAGGGATCCACAGCTTCGAAGCATAGGCAAGGAGATTTTCTGAGGCAAAAATGCACTACTATTGTTTGTCTGATACTTTTCAACGTTTATTGTTTTCTCACTTAGTCAGCAACTTAGTCCATCACATAATTTTTTATTGTTCAAACTTCATTGATTCCAATCAGTTTACATACAGACATTAGATTTAACACTGGGTACACTGTACCTTAAGACGGAATGGGGCTTCATAACATCCACCACAATTTTCCATTCACAAGATAGGGTCCACCTTCTATGTAAAGCTCCTGAGTTCCAACGTAGAAACATGCCACAAGAAATATCAGGTGGCAAAGCATGTTTAGAGATTCACCATTGTTTTTATCTGAACACATCTATAATGCAATCATAATTGGCATGCTTCATGTCAATCTCTAATTAACATATTGAAGTCTTGTAGAGTTACTGTCGATGTCTAATGTTTGTCTGATACTTGGGCAATGTACATTGTTTTCTCATATGGTTAGCAACTTAGAGTCTATGACATCATTTTTAATTGTCCTTACTCCATTGATTCAGATTAGTTTACAAAGACATCAATTCCAACCATGGGCACACTGCACCTTGAAATAGAATGGTGTTTTTATAAACACCTACCGTTGTTTTCCATTCATAAGAATATGTCCACCTTCTATCTAAAGCTCCTTGGTCTTCATACAGAACCATGCCTCAAGAAATATCATGTGGCAGAGCTTGGTTTAGAGATTCATAATTTTTCTAACCTGTATCATGTATGCACACTTATAAATTAAAAATGCAAGCACAGTTGGCATTCTTGATGTCTATCGCCACTTAAGATAAGCTTCCATGCTAAGTTACCAAGATATGGATACTGGGGAATGGGTGCAGGTTTGGGTATGACACTTTCAAAACAGGAGACGGGGGTATGTCAAGGGTACATATATCAAATTTTATATATGCAATAATATATGAAAAAATGAGTACTGAAATTTATGTAAATCAACAATGATTCAAATTCATTTTGAAATTCAAATGATTCCAATGTCCATCATTGATCAATTGACATTCATAGTTGAACATTGAACATTGACATTCCTTCCCTTTCCAGATAGGGTGTGGAAATGACAAGCAGAAGAATCTGGAACTTGAAACTTGATGAAACTGAAATATGGGGACTTAGGGAGAGAAGAATGCTTCACGGTGAACTGTTGGCCTGGACACTAATTCCTATAATTAAAATAGCGAAGAATGCTCTACTTCCTCTCTTCTTCTCAGTTGGTCTCTTCCGAGTTCACATAACCAAACTAGAAATGCAAAAGTGAGCATGAAACAAGGGTTTAAGGGGTTAGGGCTTGATGGTTATAGGGTTTCCTGCTGGGCCCACCCTAAACGCAACCTTATTGGGGCTTTTTAATGACTAAAGGAATTTTCACGCTAAAAGGAGTGTTGATGTAAGGGTATGTCTCTGAATTATGTCAAGGGTATGGTAGAGTAAGTGAAGGTGTTGAGGGGTACGTTTCCGGTGTGTAGGTATGGCTATGGGTACTGGTATGAAGAATCCTACCCTTGGTACACATACCCATGCTACTTAGCTTCCATGGTGGTGTCTTATAACAGGTTGCAAAGTTTTTGATGGGTAGCAATGCATTATGAACCATGATTATAGGTCAGAAAACAGATTTATTATGTAGCAAATACTTTGTTGGTATGCTTTTTATTTTTTTCTAGGGAATACCTTGCAGGATCCCCTCTTCCCTTGAATATACAACCCAATAGTGACTTTTTTTTTCCAAGGAATACCTTGCAGGATCCCCCTCTTCCCTTGAATATCCAGCCCAATAGCGACTAGTAACCATGAGGGGCTCAACTGGATTTGAACTAGTAACCCTACCCATCAGCAACTTGCTTTTGACAAACCATTCAACCACTTGAGCTATGCATGTTATGTTAATGGACATAGAAGGATATGCGATGTGTGTGGCCTATGCAGATGGTTTCCTGATGTGAGAGTAATTAGAAAATTTGTATCTGCCCTTGGCAACTTAGTTAGAAATACTAGTTACTATACTATGCTTGTTTGCAAATGGAAGGAAAAAAGCATCTGCAAATTGTTTTAGTAATTAGTATAAAGTATTATCTAACTACTAGTAGTAATCGGGGAAGTTACCCTCTTTTCATTGAAGTTTCATATCTATCATCTATAGTTATCAGATTTCATATATCATGACCTATATATTGTTATAAACATAAATGAAATGCTTACCTCTAACATCAGAAAATATTTCTCACGTTTCTTGAATTCTTTGTCAAATTGGTTTTGAGCCTTGACATGCTTCTCTAGTGATATTTGGTAAAGGAGGATGCAACTTCAAGCATGATTCTAACAATTTTATTTTGAACTCATCAGAATGTGGGAATTGAAGAATCAAATCCACAGTGCCCACTACTCTCTGCTAGAAATGTGGAGAGTACTCCTTCAAAATCAGTGAAAAAATATAATAAAACCAACAAAGAGTTAAGTGAAGCTCAGGCTTTTGAATTCTCAGGAGAGAGTAAGGCGGATAGGTAGTGGGAGACATTGAAAGATGGAAGTAGTCATCCAACCAAAAGATCTTCCAAGAGAAAGCAGGGAAGTAAGGATTAGTCCAATAATGGTTCAGCCCGTAGAAGGAAAATCCTGGGTGAAGAAAATATGGATGGTATTGAGACACAAGATGAAGAAAATCTTCTTAACTCTCATGCTAAGGTTGTGAAAATGGATCTACTTAAAGGTCTTGGTTCCCTTACTGAATCTGAGAAGACAATTACATTCTCTATTCCTTATCTAGAATTTACATTAGTAATGAGCATTGAGGAGCAATGAGGAGCATGCAAATGAGTTGAGGTGCATAACCTCTAGTCAATATAAGTAAGAGTTGATTGTGACATCTAAGCAATATAACTGAGACTTAACTAGTAATATTTTTTTTTGTATTAACAGCTTTGGCAAATTGCCTGTGCCAAAGTTGCAGAGACTGACTACTGACTGCATAAATTTATTTTGGGATTATATATCGAGATTTATGTTTCTGTCATTTATATTTAAAGTTTACTTCCATGGTCTCAGGTAAATACTTGTAGTAATGTTTATTTACTTCTCTATGGTAACATGCTTATCGTTTGAGTTATGATTGAGTACATCCCCATGCCTGCCTTGTTTTCACTCTAACAGTGTGCATTTAATCCATTCATCTCTCTATCCATGTCTATGCCTTTGTTGTTTATATTAAAAAATTGGTCCCAATTGGTCATATAAATTACTTTTGGCTTGGCTGGATCCAAATATACATATAAATAGAGGGTAACTGACAGATCTTGCCTACCATTATGCCAGGCTATACTGAAGGCATTCTGACAGGCTACACCAACTTGGATTGAATATGGAATGCCAGAAACAACAATGTGATCAAAACAAAACTTAAATCTAACTACCTTTTAAACAGAAGAGACTCAGAATTATGATAAGCTCTATTTTTAACTATTGCCATCTGCTAGTGGAGAAATGATTTCATTGATATGCGTTGGAAAATAGGAATGTAACCAGTTTTTTAACATGACAAGAAACCTCCCATAACCAACGATTATGTGGTTGGTGCTACAGGACCCAAATTCTAGATCTCTTCATACAGATGAAAATTAGCATAGTTCAAAACCCTCCAAACCTCCACCCTGCACTGGGAGGAATTAAAGCCTTTGCCTTGCTTATCTAAAAGCTCAGTGCCACCCAATTTGCAATAATACCTCACAAGCTATCAAATTATTAAAGTTGTTATTAGCCATCCTGCTTTATTACAATGATTCTCAAAGAAGGACCACCAAAACCGTTGGGAAATTAACAGGGTTGGATGTCTTAAAAATATTGAGTGAACCTTGTATATGGGTTTGACAGGAAATCATCTCCATTACATAATGGGGAAAAATACAAACTCAACATATCCCAAAGGGACTTCAGAGTTCATGCAAGACGGCTAAGAGAGTATTGTCTGCCCTCGTCTCTATGAAAACCAGGACCAACATTAAAAAGATAGGAGAGTGGGCTAATGAACAATGAACATTTTATTTGTTTCAAAAATCCATTGATAATGACAAATTATAAAACCTAGATTCACAAAATTGTCTTAGTGGGAAGTTCTACAGGAATACCCAAAGTGCAGGAGTTGCTTAAAGATTTCTTCCATGGAGAAAAGGAGTACTGTAAGGCCATCCAATCTAATGAGGCAAACCTCATACTTTGAGAAGTCACTCACCTTAGTCCAGAAGTATTCCAACAATATCTAACCATACCTTTATATTCAAGGAAACTATTAGATATAATCCTTAGAAATTGAGATAAGATAGAATTTATGAGACAATCATGTCATGTATACAGAATTCATGAGCTTTGGCACTAATTATCGATAAGCTGAAAGATTAGCTCAAATTCAATATCTGAAAGACTAACTTTTGTAGAAATACTCATCACACAGACTGAAGAAGATAGAAATTTCCACAGGTCGATTACAAGGAAGCAAGTGTTATAATTGCAAAACTTTATGAGTAAATGTGAGCAATTGAGGAATGAAATGTATGTGTGAGATATTCCATTTGGAATACCATCTAGATTTCATTTACTATCTCTGTCATCAACACCTTGGCGTGTTCCATGTTCTCCCTCTGAATGTAATGGAATAGGCTGCAAATGCAAATTAACATTCCCTACCTTATTTTTTTGAAAAATACATCCTATATTCTTAGAAAAATATTTACAAAAAGAAATGCAGAAAATGACTAAAGAAGAAATAACTTGTAAGCAACTATGTAGCATATAAATTGCACTCTGGACATCTTTGTGAACCAACATGCCATTCTTCTACCTTTACAAGCTATGGGAGAGAGCTGTCAATCATGGAGACTATAGTTTGCCTCTAGAAATGATATCATTTTTTTAAGAATACTTGATTTAAATAAATTTGTGATATAAGATGATAAAAAGGCAAAATAAAGTATGACAAGTTTGGTCTAGTGAAGTAAAGAAGAGCACCTCTGCTGAATTTGTGCCCTCAAAGGGGACAACCATCAAAACTTTCTTTCCACAATGTTCAGCATGTGTAGCCAACACACTTGAATTCCTTCCTATTGCCCAAAATGTAGTGGAGTCATCATCTACATATTTCATCTGTATATAAAAGAGACGTCAAAGTGTATTAGGTAAACTGTTTGAAATCTCAATCATCAATCAAGCACAAGTTGATACCGCTCCTGTCTAGCATGGATTTTAGGAAAAAATAATTATGCAAAAATCAATTTAAACGACTAATTTCAATGCTGCACACTTTCATGTAGAATTTCATGACTGTTCTAAATGTTGGTATTTGGTAAAGAAAGGGATAATGTCTTACAACATTCTTAGAGTTAACATAGAGTAACATCCAGGCAGTTTACATTACAATAATGCCGAGAAGCAAGCTATCTTAGCCAATGTTTTTCCTCTGTGTAGAATTTCATGACTATTATAAATGTTGGTATTAGACACGTATTAGACAGAGCTAAGATCTTACAAAATCTGCAAAATGGACCATAGTTGTTTGAAAAGACACATTTCTCACAGGTTTTATAGCAGTAATTGAATTAATAATTCAGATTTGCAGTTTGAGGGAATTTACACATACATTAATTAATATTCGAACTGTAACTATGCACTAATAAAGAACATTGAAAAAAGTTCTAAAATCATTTAACGTCATTTCTGAAATCAACTTAACATCAACTAACATCTTTCTGAAAACATTTATTTAACATCAACTTGATTTAAAGCAAGAAATCATTCATAGTTGATGTAGAAACCTAAGTCTCTCTGAAATTACATTTATGTTTACAACTTAGTTGCTCTTAGGTAAGCCCTCCATGTGTTGGATTAAACCCAAAGTGAGGGGAGTAGTTGCTTTGGTGACAATGATAACTCTTCTCAAGAATCAGGAATATGGATGGTGTCAAAATATCTGGAATCTCGAATCGTCCTTTCTTTCCCTTGATTTTGCTCATGTCTACAGAGAATACAATAAGAAGGCAGATGGCTTATCCAATGAGGCACTCTCTATGGCATCTGGCCTCTTACAATTCACTGAAATATGTGAAGGTGAAATAGTGGGGAATGGATTGATGAAGCTCTTTTAATTTGAGCTTGACCTACTCTCTTTGACATCTTTGATGTTTATTTTTTCAAGAGTATGACATAATTTAGATTTTTTACATCCTTTGGATGTCTGAGGCAGACGTTGATCTCCTCTTGTATCAGTTTCTTGGCAGGTCCATAAGTGCCTCCCTGGATAATCCACGACTGGGTTCTTCTTGTATTCCCTTGTAGACATCTTTTGAAGTCAGGATGAAGATGGGATGTATTCCTTGGTATTTTGATCTTGGTGGTGAAGTTGGTTATTTGACCTCTCAATGTAGCTATCTGGAAGAGTCTCTGAACTAGATGTCTTTATATGAAGTTTGATAATTCATTTTTGGCATATTATAACCTTAAAAACACATTTTATGCGTCCTATTATATGCCCCTTGCTTACAACCTAAAAGGTGACCAATCTAATGTTGACAGAGAATATTTCATAGCATATCTCCTACATAGCTAAATTATTTAATAGAAGAAGAGTAATTTCAGAACTATATTTAATACTAATTGTCGTTACATGAAGTTTGATAATTCATTTTTTTCAAATTATATAACACTTATAAAACATGTTATGCATTCTATAGTGTATGTACCTTGTTTACCAAAAGGTGACCAGTCCAATGTTATGTTAACAAAGGATGTGTCATCACATATCTTCTACATAGCTAAAAACTTGTGTAAGAGTAATTCCAGCACTGTCTACATCAATTTGACTAGGTCTACAATGTTGATGATAAAAGGAGTATGCATATTAAGATTATGATGTGAAATTAAATGCCTCCCTTCCAAAATCTTTCTGATTTCTCTTTGTTACCTGTCATTAGAGCTACAATACCTATTCACACTAATGTGAGAGATTTAGGTCGCTTAAAGTGTTATGGCTGCAATTTCATTGTGTTGTTGAGTTGTGGAAGCTCTACCAACTACGTAATCTTCACCATTTGGATGCAAAATTGATCTCAAAGATTTAGGGAGTGAATTTAAGAGTTGTTGCATTTATGTAGGAAGTTTCCAAAATTGTTTACTTGAGCTTTGTGAGTGACTACTGAACAAATTTATCTCTCCTTGGACCATTCTTCATTTATTAGGCGAGTTCACTTATTACTAAGTTTTTTTTTTTTACCCCAAGGCCAAACACCATGTAGAATAGGGCTTAGGCTTGCAGGTTGGGAATATTAGTCAATTAAGATGTTTTTATCATTTCCTAGAGTGGATTGTAATGCTTGGGCATTTCCATCAAAATGAACAAGACTAAATTCCAAAAAGAACAAAGACCTTTGATCACCTCTATGTTTTTTCATCTCTTGTTTTGATCACCTTTTGATCTTCTGCAGGTACGTTGAAGCTGACTCTTCAGTTTGGGGAGGGCTATTTGAATAAGCCACTAACAATACATTTTGTTTCAAGGTGTTTCATCCCAATAGTAAGATTTCTTCATCCCTTTTAGATATTTGAATTGAAAGTGCATACTTTGCTTCCTAGCTCTTTGTTTTATTAATGAACTAATATGCATGTGTAAATTTGAATTACTTTTTGTTTTTCATTTATTTATGGATGCACTCACCTCATTTCGTAGCCTTATTATATCCAAAATTTTGAAAAAAAATGTTATAATTTTATTCATTTCTTACCCAACTAAAAGGTACACATGGATGTAAATGCAGATGGATCCAAGTGATGTTGTGGACTTTGGAATTTTTATTGGTGAAGAGAATTGTCCCCTTGGCACAGTCCAGTGTCAAAAAGGTTGTACATATGCTGATATCCGTTCTGAAATTCTGAATGATCAAGTCGTTCAATATCCTTTTGATTTTATTATTGGCTCAACTGGATGTCCTTTAAATGCAAAGCAAGAGGAAAGAAGGAAACCTACAACAACAAATGTAGGCATTAAGAGGAAAGTATGCACGATGGTTGCTGATACACTGGAATCAAATGTAATGGAGGGAATGCCAATCTCTGGAAACATTGAACGGAATGTGGAGGAACCTATGCATAAACAACCAAGAGTTGGTAATGTGTTTGAGTGAGTGGAACAAGTTGTGGTTGATCCTAATGTATTGGCATCTTAGCAACATAAAGTGAATAGTTTAATGGAAGAGTTTGTCAAGGAGAAGCTAACATTAAAGGTATATTTAGAAAATGGAAAACCTAATATAAAGATCCATTGTGAAATATGTGGCATTGATTATGGAATGGGGGAAGTATCCTTGGCAGCGCGAACAATTCGTAACTTCAAAAACAATCATATGAAAATAGGGTCCCATCAACATCAAATTTCAATGTTGGGAATTAATGAAATTCCTTCAGGTAACAAAGAAAAGTAGACAACAGTGGCTAGAGATCAACTTGAGATTGATCAAGCAATCAAACTTCTACATGATTTCAATCAAACACAAGAGCCTAATTTGTTCAAGGTGGTGGAAGCAACACTTGCAAACTACGAGGACAAGAAAAAAGTAAGAGTGGAATGTACACGATGCAATAGATGGTTCTCTTTGGTGCCGGCAAGTGGTAATATTGTCAGTTCTCTAAATGAACAGATGAAATCAAAGAAGCACACTACTAATACTATAGTTGAGGCTTCACATGATACAGTTGTGTTGAGGAGTGGAATAGTTGGGAGACCAAAGAAGCATACCAATGAAAAGTCCCAACAAAGTTTGTCTAAGTTCTTGATCCCATCACTACCATCACCATTACACGGGGATTCTACAAGTCCACATCCTTCTACTTCAGGTGTGGAAATTACCCAAGTTTTAATTTAATTTGAATTTGAATATGCACATTACTTTATTTATTATTACTTGTTAGTAGCAGTTAGTAGATCATTAACCCATGTGTTTTTTCATCTTGTTCTAGGACAAATACCTCCCTCAATATTATTATGTTGGGGGTATTGGGATCCCTATCTTGAGAGAAGAGGGGAGAGATTGGACACAAAGGTTCTAATGGATGACCAACGTGGTGGAAAAATGTGGGCCATAGAGAAACATACCAGGAGAACACTAAATTATCATGGTATTGAATGCAGTATTAATGGTACATACAGACATATTCATTGCAAGAGGGTTTCTGAAACAGGAATACCTTTTGATTCATTGACATGCAATTTTTGTAAGATTATACCTGATTGTGATGACTTTCGAATGCGATTATATCGTGAATCAATGAGCAACATGAAAAGACATGGGAGAGATACAAGGAAAGGGAGAAGGTTGGACCATTTGACTCAAACTGAACTCAAAATTGTTGCATGAGAAGCAAATGCTACACATAGGTTAACAATGTGATCTCTTTCGTGGGAGAGGACAAAGGTTGCTACACTGTCTATAAGAACAAGGTCTCTAAGGGAAAAGTTGTTCGAATCTGCAGGAAGGAAGGATGTGTTCAGATTTTGCAAGGATGTGTGTGAGGCTCATAAGCAAGGAAAATTACAAGGTAAAGATGTAGTTTGGGAATTTGTTCAATATATATTTCACAACCTAGTTCGTTCAAAGTCGGGTAGAAGGTATAGTGCATCCACTCAATCCATTTATGAGATGATTAAGTTGTGGGGAGGTCCTAGATTACATAGCTTTATTAGCTTGAATCTGGATGGCCCTTCGATATCTACGACTTTAAGGCAAGTTAGAAAATCATTGACATATATCCCAAGGCAGCAAGAGTACATTTTTGAGACAATCGAAAAAATTTATGCTTCCTATAAAGCCAAACATGGTATAGAGGGCCCAATTCCCGTATGCCTTGCTGAAGATGAAACTATTGTGAAAAAATATGTAAGGTGGGTAGCAAAAAGTGATACATTGGTGGGTTTTTGTGGCAAGAAATAAGAACATAAGTGCCAATCACATTTCTTGGTGACAGTTGGTGAGGGCACTGCAGGCTATGAGATTATTACATATGCCTTCAAGAATTGTGTGATTGGTCATTATGCACGTGTTATTATTGCAAACCCTTTACATGAGAAGCTTCCTCATTTGGTTGTGGTTGTTCATCCAACGTGCAACAAGTTTGATGCAAATTTTGTCCTTCGACAATGGGAAAAAGTAGGAGACCTATGGAAGAAACAAGTGGAATATTTTTTAGGACCTATTATTGGTCATTCCTCAGATGGGGATAGGAGGAGAAGAATGCTTATGCTGAAGGATTATTACTCAACGACATGCATGAGATATCAAATTCCTTGGGAAGGGTGGAGACTAACTGGGTTGTATGATGGCTTTAAAGTAACAGGACTTCATGACCAGGATTACATCCACAATGGCAAAAATCTAGTGAATCCTTTGTTTAGTGGTCGACGAGATCTGATTGTTGGAAAAGAGTTGATTATTTTTAACCATGTAAGAATGGTTTATAACAATTTTAAAGTGGATGATCACAAGCTTAAAATTGAGGATATAGAGAGGATTGATCGCCAAAACTGGGGTTCAGCACAACGCATTGCTTCATGGCATGTCCAGAGGTGCTTGAAGGAAATGAGATGTACAGGTGGCAGGACAGAGAGGACATCGGGTACAGAGACCTATCTAGCAATCGTTGCTAACTATATTGATATTTTTTGTCTCCTAGTTTAACTCTTTGGGAAAGAGTGTGAAATTATTCAAGAGTCCATCATTTCTTCACCTTATGGCTATGTTGGGTCAGAGAACAAGAAAATACTAATGTCAACATTAATTTCATTAGTAGAGAGGGATATTAAGATGTGAAAATTTCTTGCCACCTTGCGGTTTTGTTGATGAGATTATTTCATGATCAATACTGTAACTTACCATGTGCATTGCACCTGACTGGGCCAGATGTACGTGAGAACTTCTTTAGCAAAGTTGGTGGCATGGTTGGAGTAGAGAGGGCATATGATTTTACTGACTTACTTCATGCTATTGGAACCCTTAATAGAGTTGCTGAAGAAGAATCGAATCCCCAAGGGCTTCGTTTCAATAAATCTCATAAGAAACAAATGAGTATCTGGAACAAATTGCATCGACAAACAGTAGAGGAAGGTGATGTCTTGTCACAATATGATTTAGTTTCCAGCGTTAATAAAATTATAGAAGCTCTCAAGATAGGATTGGAGGATGCACATGGAATTTTACAAGGTCTTGGCATGCAACCAAAAAGACACACAGAAGATTCTTGGTGGTTTAAACCATGGATAGAGGATCACAATGTTCCAACATTTGAAGATGTGGATGAAGTAGTTGATAATTCTCCACCGGGTCATTCGACATCCATATTCCAATCTTCGTCTTTTATGGTACTCAATGATAGTGAATTGTAAACGATGGAAAGTGAGTGGAGGCACGAGTTGGATGGAATTTTAGATTTCGTTAATGAAAATGTAAACATAACTACCAAACCAGTGGTGGAGCTCGATGGAAAGGACATGTACAAATCTTGTTTGGTTAGTCAATTGAATGGAAACCCGACATTATCGAAAGATAGATTTTCTAAAGTGAGGAATGGAGTATACTTCAGGAGAGATGAGAGGGCCCCCAAAAAGGGTGTTGCACTTGGTTTTGGAATAAGATCAGATTGTGCGGTGTTGTTTGAGAGTGAGTCTATACCTGTAGCTGAACGTACTACAAGAAAAGGTGTATCTCAAAGTACAAAGCACGACGTTTCTTCTGGGACTTGGTACATTGGAATAGTTCAAAGAATAAGAAAGCAGGATGGTAATAGGGTGTTTGATTACCATAATAACATTGATCTTTTGGATAGGCCTGAAGGTGTTAGGCTTCAATGTTGTTGGTATAATAGAATAAAGGGGCAACGCATGTACAAGTATGATTCAATAGATCATCTATTCATACAACTTGAATCTGTTATAGCAACGACAAACCTATCATACAATATCAACAAAGACACATACAAGTTAGAAGAAAGCGACCACGGAATTTTTGAGGATTTCATCAAAATTTTAAATAGGGTGAAGTTTTCAAACCATTTATCTTATCTTTTGTACTACTATCTTATAACTTATTTATGAAGTAGTATTTTTTGTATTATTGTTGATTCGTTTGTATAAATTTCATACTCATTTTAATTTATCTTATCTTCAGGTGCGGTGAATGGTTCGGATGCCGAACGGTTGGAGTAACTCTATGTGAAGTTATCGATTGTCAAATATTTCTCTATGCGTTCTTAAAGCATGGTTCTTGAGGGTTGCTGAACTGTTCGCTAGTTCAACAATTATGTTTAATATTACTTTCAAAAGGATGAAACCAGTTTTTGTTTGTCAAATTTTGGTGCCCATGCCCATGTTAGAGCTGTCATATACTTTCTTTTGCTACTTCAATACTTAAATGGAATATTACTTAATGTGTGTTTCTTGAAATGTGTTTTCTAAATGTTTTCTTAAATGGCATATCATGTTCATTAATTTCGTCATGTTTGTGTGGAATGCATATTAACTCATTAGAAAATTGTGTTTGTTGTTGATTCGAAAGATGGCTATGGTGTGGAAATCTCTTGTTATAAAACTCATTGTTGTGCACCTGTTGTGGTATGGAGTGGGTATGATTGGTTCTAATTTCTATAACCAATGAATCTTATACAGTGATGACAAAAATATATAAAACAATGTACCTTGAGAGAGAGAACATATTATTGGTCTTGTTGGTCCTATAAAGGAGTTGCATGTCCACCTTATATGGTTCACCTTGACCTTTTGGGTTTGTTGTTTGTTTTGTTGTGTCCACCTGGGTTGACTCATGATCACCTCATGATCCTTTATCTTACTTTGTACATAGGTGATGTTTATTAATGTTTTGATACCTTATCTTAAGGAGCGTGATTGAACTCTCTCCCTCTGCGTGATCTTTGCACGATCTTTGTTGATGCTCCATGTGATATCTTGCTGCACCATCCCCGTGACTGGGATTTCCTTGTTACACCTTCCATGTGGTCACTTTGGACCAGCATGACCGTGAATCTGTTGGATTTTGGGTCCTCCTCCAGCGTGACTGTGGCCTTTTTCTTGGGTGGACTGTGGGTTCTTCCACAGTGTAACCATGAGTCTGTTTCTTGGTGGAATGTGGCTCCTTCACCAGCGTGATCATGATTTGTTTCTTTGCACTTTCTTGGTGGACTGTGGGTCCTTCAAAAAGGCCGAAAAACCTGTTCCTTAGTGATACCTTGAGAGGTCCTTCTCCAACATGACTATGATCTATTTTATTGGGTGGAATTTGGGTCATTCACCAACGTGAAAGTGATCTGTTTCTTGGTGGACTGTGGGTGCTTCACCAGCATGACTGTGATCTGTTTTCTTGAGTGGACTATGGGTCCTTCCCCAACGTGACCGTGATCTATTTTCTTGGTGTACTATGTGTCCTTCTCCATCATGACCATGATCTATTTTCTCGGGTGGACTGTGGGTCCTTCCCTAGCGTGACCATGAGCCTATTTTCTTGTGTGGACTATGGGGTCTTCCCTAGTGTGACATTGAGTTTCACTTTATGGGTGGACTGTGTTTTTTCAAGCATGACTATGCAAAGTATGCTTGTGTGTCTGTGCAGTATGTGACTGCATCGTTACCCAGCATGACTGTGTTGACAGATTGACTGTACTGGGTATGAATGTGCTTGTTGACTAAGAACTTTGGGTCAGTATGTTGTCTGTATGCTTATGCTTTAACCCTCTCTAGATCTCTCGCAAGGTACATAAATTGTTTGTCTATGTTGACTTGTCCCTTCGGTGACAAGATCAAATATGAAAAAATTGAGTATATGCTTGATTCAAATATTGGTTATGATTATTTATTGTTGATATCTACTATACATTACCTTATCATGTTGTTACTATACATGGCATTTGATGATTCTCGAGGACCAACTTTAACGCAGTGAATAATGGAGCGTTAAGTTGAAAGAGATGAAAATTATGTTTGTTTGGTTTTATTGAAAAGTATTGGTTTTCTTGAAAAGTATAGGAAGCTTACTTTATAATTCTCTTTTCCTTTTACTTTATAATTTTCTTGAAAAGTACTTGCAGGTCTCAAGGAGAACAATGAGGTTCGTTTACAGTGGATATGACCCATGTATTAAAGTATACGCAAATGAATATTTAAACAGGGTTGATGTTCAAGAAGCTCTTCATGCAAATGTTACAAGGGTTCCTTTCAAATGGGCAATCTGCAAGTGGGTATCTGTATTCTAATCTCTAATAAGGTCATGTTATTTGTGATTCTAGATCATTTTAACTTTGTATACATTGGGATACAAAATGTTTGAGGGGCAAATCTCTTCACTCTTTATACTGTCTGGGTAGCAGACCTTGGTCATGTGATGTGGTCAGTGAAGGGAAGATCATTTTCCAAATCCTCTGAATTTCTCTGAATTTCTCAAATCCTCTTATTGCGAGGGACTTTGACCCAAATTCTTGTACATGGGCATATGGCATGAATATATTTGACTTGCAAGAATGAAAAAAGCAAGACATGACAAGGATCTATAATAAATGAAAAACTGGGTAAGTATACATTGACATTTTGCTTTTGGTTTCCTGGTGCTTTATTTGTGGTTTCTGCAATGAAGTGACATTAGCATTTGGTTTTGTCTAAAAATAACTATTGTGTGATGCTTTTTATCTTAGAACAAGGACAAACAGCTGTGGAAACTAGGCAGCCTGCCACTTGGGTTGATCACCTTTTACAACCTTAATTATGCACTAGATAATTCTTGGCATGTTCTAGGCCTTGGTTATAATCCTAGTGTTAGTCGGACAGATATTGCAAAGGCAGCACTGATACATTACAATGGAAACATGAAACCATGGCTTGAAATTGGAATTGCAAAATACAAACAATATTGGACCAAGTATGTGAAATATGACCATATATTCTTGCAACAGTGCAATCTTGGCGAGTAGGTACATATGACAGTTTATTGTACATATTCTATTGGAACCCCGAGTACTCCCTATCATTGCTATCCATAAGAATTGCGACAATCATAATTGGAGTGGTTGAGCATAGGTATCATTCTTTTGTTCCATTGGTTGCAGACTTAGCAGGGTGGATCGAACAGTCTAAAAAAATCACTGAAGTAATAATTTCCACTACACCACATTTGAAGAAATGAGGAAATTCTCTATGTATTCTAATTATTTATCACAGGAACACACATAGGCAACATGTTCTAAGTCATCAACTTATACATTCCTAATTGTGTCTAGCCATAAAAGATTTACATGTTCAAGACATCCAACTAATGTTCACCACTATAGTTAAAGAACAACTCCCATTTGATGGCATGAATGGATGAGTTTTGTTTGATACTAGCCTGTTATGATTAGACCTATGAATGTCATAGTTCAAGCTACCCCCTAGGTGTTATACTTGCAATAACACTTTTTTTACTTTAGTTGGACGTGTCTTATGCTAATGGTCATTGGCTGTGCTCATGATCTCGACTTATCACTACCTAAAGACCCATTCCTTATTTTAATAAGGTCAAAAGTTGGGTCAATTGAGTAAAAAACTGCTCTGGTTGCTTATGCTTTTTTCTCGAGCAAACATAATAAACATGAACTATAAGAGGTTCTTGCATAGTATAGTAAAAAATGCTGGAAAAAGCTAGTATACGCCCCTTCATAGACTATACAAAAGGTTGAGAGTGTTGTGTTGGGTTCTAGTTGATGGTTTATAACGCTGTTGTATTGTCCAATATGCTACATGTCGTACAAAGTGATATCAAACTTATCTATGTTTGCCATTTCTTTGACACAGACAGAGGGAAAGTGTTGATGTAGAAGATCTGTTCATTGCTCATATACCAGGGATGGATACTTTGGCACGAGGATTGAGAAATGCAGGTAAACCTATATTATGTATTGAAGCTATATGTGCATTATAGAGTTGGGCTCTTGGGGTTCTAGTGATGCATTGTTGAATGGATCATCTTTATCCTATAATTTACATATGGGTTGTCTTATGACTGTCTCTTTATAAAAAAACTAAATTTGCAAAATAGACTGGATACTTCATAAGGGTAATATATATAGATGTTATTTTTTTAAAATTATGTTTTTCTTGTTTTTTTTTCGTTATAGTCTAAGAACATAGAGTTATGTGGAATTTTAGAAGTTTGGATGCCTTCTAAAGTGATATTAAGGCCATGAGTTGATAGAACAGGAAACGGGTTTTGTAAAAATTTTAGTCCTAGTTTGATCCTTGGAACTGAATACTATAAACAATGATTTGTAGATGTACGAGAGAAATTCACTTTGAAACATATTTAAAGTTTTTTGCTAATTTGTATTGTCCAATATGAAACGTGTAGTACAAAGTGATATCAAACTTATCTATGTTTGCCATTTCTTTGACACAGACGGAGGGAAAGTGTTGATGTAGAAGATATGTTCATTGCTCATACATCAGGGATGGACACTTTGGCATGAGGATTGAGAAATGCTGCTCAGCTGCGGCAGGTAAACCTATATTCTTGCCTAATGTATTTCTAGGATTTGACTTTTTCTTATATAATAATCTTCGTGATAATGTTTGCCTTTCCCCTTATATTCTTTCTATGCTTACTGTGCAGGATGGAACATTAACAAAGCTTGTTTGAAAGCGTTATGAATCCTTTGATTCAAAATGAGGAGTATTAATTGAGGTGACTACAACCCATTTCATATTTCTGTTGTTATTTTTAAGTGTTTTCTAAATCATGTCTACATAATTATGAGATACGTAGAACATATTAGCAAAACTTGGACTAGCAGGTTGTACCAAACTTGGTGCCAAAACCGGGTTGAGTCAATTTATCTCAACTTCTGAAAAAGTGGCGAGTATAACTTGGATTCCTGGATAAACTCAAGAAGTTTTTCATATCCTCACTTGGTAAAACTCAGGCAAGTTTTTGAATGAAATTTTGTATGTTGTTGACAAGT